>CAXIWW010000005.1:0-25000 GCA_964036315.1 Acanthosepion esculentum | reverse complement strand
ACCAAAATATCAACTGGTAATTACATAAAAGCAAAGCATATTTGTCAATGAAAATAAAATACATCAAAGTTTTGGAGGAAATGTGAAATATTTAAAGTATTTTCATAACACTAAAGTTGATGTGAGGAATAAACAAGAATTCTGGATTTACTAAAAAAAAATGCTGCAATAAGCCAGTATTGGCATGATGCCTGATTCATGAAGAACTTGGCACGAAGAAACAATATTTCCAGCAATTGTGAAACTTGTGATATCCATTATTTTATTGTGTATGTTCAAAAACATTACAAGATATACTGAATAGTTTTCATGTTTCAGCTAAAATCAATTTTATCTGAGATGAGATATTATTGCTTCAACTATCATACTTTCTGTTTTTTCTTTAGGTACTTGTTACATTTTATAATATTTTTGGAATTTCACATTCTTCTATGTCTGCTCCAGAATATTTTATACTCATTCTTATTAATTCCCCCTGCTATTTTCACTGAATCAGAGTATATGGCTTGTGATGTTCAGTTCTTTGGTAGGCCAGCTGAAGAGTGTTATCAGTCTAGCATGTAAGCTGATTGTTTTCATTTGCCTTATTCTCCAATTTATTCTGATTTCTGACACAATTGGTGACCCCATTTTCTTTCACATTTGGCTATATGGGAGCTTTGATCAAAGCATTAGGTTTAAGGTTCTGAAATTTCACCAGCTAATTTTCCTGTAGGGTCAGTGGCCTAGTGTATTTTACCTTTTTATATCATTAGTTCAATCTCTGTGTCAAGAACTGAACTTCATATACTCTGATTCAGTGGAAGGAACAGAAGTGGCATTACAAGAATCCCACTGCAGGATGAGAATGGTCAGTGGATAAAGTTTCAGTTTGAAATTCTAAGAATGTTACCAAATATAGCAGATACTTAAAGAAGCCTACAGAGGCCAAGACATTGTGACTATAACAACCAAGATTAGGCTATCATTGTATAATGACAATTTTATCATGAATTAATGGAAGATATGCCAAGAATGAAATAAGTTAATAATTTGAACTGTTTGTTGAAATGTTCTTCCTTTGTTTATTTCTTACCTTTTAGGGTCAGTAAGTTAAAATGATCTGTTATCCTATACAGTACAATTTAATCTAATGGCTCTGCCTCTGGATAATTGTATTAGTTAACCAAGGAGGCATTTTTTTTTTTTTAACATATTACATAATAAATATAACTGGAAGCATTTTAAAGTATTCTTCTCATTGACTGGAGCAGAAACAAATATTGAAACTACAAATTTGATTGTACTCTTGTAAAAGGATTCATGAATTATTATTTTAATGAAGGGAAAAAGTTAGAATTTTATATTTTTTTCAAGAGTAATTGGTACACTAAAAATTAGCAGTGTTTGTTTAAATTTACTATTTAATGTCAGGTCAATTGCCCTCATTAATTTATATTAAACACAATGTCACAAAATACTAACAAGAAGAAACATGAAAATTCAGACAAGAGAAATTGTACAAATAAACAGATTTTTATATAACAAATGTACAACACAATAGTTATGAATGTTGTTTAAAATGGTGAAATAAACTTGTCTTTTAAGATTTTTTTTATGAGGTAATGTCCCAGTTTGATAGACTGCAAGTTGTAGAGTAATTTCTATGAATTTGTAAAAATTTAGTTTAATGTAATATGTAGTCAAAATAAACAGTTTAGTTTGTGGAAAAAGTATGTGTGGGTGTGACTTACATTGTGTTTGAGTGTCTGTCACTTTGTTGTTTGCCGACGTGAGTTTAGTTTGCATTGAATGAAGGAAATAGACTGTGGTTATGTTAAAAAAGATTTTTAACTTATAGTCTCTACTTTCATTAAGTTATTTTATGATTAGTGTTGTCACACAACATGTAGCTCTTTCAGCTGATTTTTTCCTCACCCTCTGTTTCTTAATTGTTTGTTGTTTATATAAGCAATATGAGTCATGTGATAACCTCCAGAAAATGTTTTAAAATTTTGGCGCAACTATACCTTTGATCAGGTCAAATTAAGATCAGATGTGTGGACGTAGTCGACAACATGCCATGTGATATTTTTGAACCAATCAAATTACGTTAGTTGTGTGATTTAATTTGGAGCCTGTTTTGTCTTTTTTTTTTTTTTTTTTTTTTTTAAGTTTTGAGAACAATATAGGATGTGGATCCTATAAATGTGAAGCTACTTCAAGTCAATATATAAACTATTCATTAACTCTTGTAGACTATCCTTCAGATAGGATTATATTATATGAGGTTGAGTCAAAAGAGTGCAGAGCTTTTGATGATCAGTTTTGAGAGTGCTAATATCACTGGGAAGAATGCCAAAAGTTAATGCTCTGTTTTTGTAGGTGCTGTTATTTACATCTGTAAAGTTTCAAGCATAACTGTAATTAATGCTGATTATGATTTCAATATATTTAATTCTATTCATATCACTGAATAGAGCATGATGGAAATTTTTTTTTTCCAAATGCTATATTCATTCTTGTTTGTATTGCAGACTCTGGCTGTCACAGATGACACAGTACTTGAGGCCCACAATGAAGATCCAGCTTTGGTTCAAATGCGTTTGATTGATGATGGAGGTAAATTGATGAATCTTTTATATATCATTTCAGTTGCTTTTTTCTTATTGTTATAAGGCAATTTACATATATTCAGAAAATATTTTAGTGATTAAAATAACTCCATAATGTTGTTAACAAAATATTGTCACATTTGCTAACATTTAAACTTTTTTTAAAAATTGCCTTGTACAAAATTAAATATATATAATTTTTAATCTCTTATTCTAGTGTAAACAATTACATATGAATCAAACTAATATAGTCTTTAAAATTAAAAACTAAGGATTATTGAGTGAATGTGACCGAGATAGTAAAAAGCAGTCTGTGCAAATAATTTAATCTTACACACAAAATAATGGAATAGAATCTATAGTATTGCACATACTTCGGTCAAATATCAAGTTGAAATGTGATAATTTTTAGTTTTACAGAAATAAAAAATTTGTGTAGAATTTAACTGTTACCCTTTAATTTTTTAATTTAAAAAAATTATTTTCTAAAGATGTTATTCACCCTATCAATGCTAACATTATATTTGGGTTAAAATAAAACTATCTCTTCAAAAAACATTCCTTTTTGAAACCTAAGAGATACTGACTTTTTCCAACCAATTACTTTCAAATTCTCAACAATTCCTTAATAAGGTCTTTTTTCATTTACTATTTCTACTTCTCATTTCAAACATTCCTTACTTAAAATGTTTCATGTTTTGGAGGTAAATTCTGGAACAGTATGAGTAAAATTTAAAAATGACACAATTTTCATACTTTTTTTTTTCTTTAACATGATTTAATGTATGTATTGTAAACTAATTTAAGTTTGTTGGATACTTATAAAGAATGTACAGTATTAAGTTTTTTAATAAATCCAGTTATGTGTAGTTATTTTCTTTGTTTTATTTACAAAAGTTTGTATGATTATTTAATATTTCAAAAACCTTATACAAGTTATTCATACCATCTGAAATTTAACAATAACTAACCTTAGAGAACTTAATTTTCACATTAATGAATTCAGTAAAACTAAAATTAATCAATTAATACAATTTATTACAATTGCCGATTTTGTACATGCAATGAATAGATTGAGTGCCTACAAAAGAAATGTATGCATCAAGTAGTTAGCTTAAAAATAAATTAGTTAGTATCAGCATTTATTAAAGCTCACATTGATAATCCTATCAGTTGGATTATTAAGCTGATAACAATATTGTTAATCTTCTTACATTATCAAGTTGAAAAATGATATCTGCTAATCTCATAATCACTCTTCAAGGTAAACATGTCGTGTGTCAAACTCCAACAGAATTTTTACCTTTTTTTTTCTCTCTATATTAGAGACTGGACATCAAGCATAGTTAGTATTTTTTCCAGCTTTTTATTTGATAATCATTACTTTTTATATTTTGCTATATATTCTATTTTTATTGCTTTTATATTTCTGAAATGTTTTTGTTATTCCTTGTATATTTTATTAGTTGGTTAGTTTTTAAATATAAAGTTGGTGTGTGATAATTTTTAATAGATTATAATTGTGAAAGCCAAAATAAAATTATACTATATGATCTTTCATTTGAATAATTCGTTTGATTTGAATTCATACAATGAATAATATGGAATTCAGGTAAATAAAGCTTATTCTTAACCCAAATTTAGAAAAATATGCCTAATTATAATTACAAATAATTTAATTAATAAATTACAAAATGTAGGCTTATGAAAGATTTTTACTTTCAAAACCCTTAAACGTTTTTCTATATTCTGTTTTCGATAATGAAATCAAAAAAATATTTGTACTTGGCTCTATAGAATCACCTGTTATAACTGTTCATTGTTTTGTTTTTTTATTTAAAATTTTTAAGTTGGTTGATAAATAATATTTAGTATACTACACTAGAGACCTAAAAACATAACTTCAAAGCTAGATAGGTAATACTTTTATCCAGATTTCAAACCAATGTTAACTGTAAATATTAACAATCACTTTAAAGATGCAGTCTATGTGAGGCAATTTATTTTCTGTATTAGTATTAGTAATCTTAAATAACAAGAAATAATAAGAGAATAGTGATAAAATAACCTAAGCATTATTAATTAAATATATTTTTCTATTGCAAAGCAGTAATTATTCAAATTTATTTAAAAATAACATTAGTTGATAATATTTAAATCCATGTTTTTACAGGAGAAAGTTTATAACTAGCTTATATACCTAGTCTCTTTTTAATAATCTCTGAAAACTTAAGATAGGTAAAGTAAATTCTATTCCAAATTCTTGGACTACATACTTTAGATTTCCAACTTTTTGAAGATCATTCTTGACCATGCCAGATTGTAAAAAGCCAGGATTTTGTATGCTGACTTTCAGTCACTGGTCTGCCACACTTTTTCAAAGATTGGCACAACACAATCTTTCTATCCATATTTTATAGCATTTGTATATGTGCCATACTAATCTAAGTAAATATGAAGACAGCTGTATTTTATAAATTGGCTATTTTATTAAATGCTTGTTACTTTTTATCTAAGTCTATTCAGAAGTGATTGAAAAGTCATTTTCAGATTTCCTTTTATTTCATCAGTCAGTATTTTAATGACATCAGTAATTTACTTGTAACTGTATTGACTGTACTGTTATAATTGTGATAAAGACATTTAAAAGCGAAATTATTTTTCTTTTTAAATGTGCACATTAAGATAAATTAGACACAGAAATAGATTACATAAATTTATAATATAACCAGTTTTGGAATTGAGTAAAAATGCTTCCTTATGGTAACTAATAAGTGAAAAATTTGAATTCTTTCTTGTTGGAAAGAAACATTTTTGCAGTTTCAGATTGTAGCATAGTTAGTTTTTCAAGAAAAATGTTTAAACAAATAAGTGTCCTCATTTTATATATATATATATATATATATATATATATATATAGGATAAAATCAATGATATAAATTATTTTGATTCTTTTGCACCTTAAAACTATAAAACATTTTGGTAATGAATTATAAAACAAGAATTTTGTAACTTTCTTTTGGTTGGATATAAATATAATCTAAATGAAGATATCTAATATTTGACTTTCAGTTCATATTCTTACTGCAGTGAAAATATTTAGTCACAATGGAGATCATTTCATTTAAAATCTAAACTTTTCTTTCTTCCCTTCATCTGAGTTACTTGATGTAGCATGGAATCTATGAAGTGCTGGGCTTATTGTATATGGCTATCTATGCACATTCCATGGCTGTCCATGTCTGAGTTTTGATTGTTGGGTGTATCAACAGGAAATTCAATGAGATTTGCAACATGTCCCATACATGCTAAATGGGGTTTAAATCTGTTGAGTGCAAGAGCAAACGGAGTACCTAGAAGCCATGTAAGTGTTCCTGGACTTTATTACATATCACACACACTTGATGGAACAAACAATCACTACTTGGATGAAACATGAAGAGCATAAAGAGGTGAAAATTATTTGCAACATGATCTGTATATGCCACACCTATCAAAAGACTAGTTTCACAAGTGGTCCTTACAAACTCCAGTAGAATGCACCTTATGACATTCTTCTGATAGGCTAGATCCATACCCTCATTCAATGTTCCTAAGAGAGCTGGAAAATATTTGTCTGACCAGGTGACATGGTGCCAGTCAATCATAGCCCAGCCATTGTTTTCTGGCCCAAGTGAGGCTTATTAACCAATGTTATGATGCCATTGCTCAATGACTACATGAAATGCAGCATATACTGTGCAGTGTATTAATGTACTACTGACGTCTATCCAAAATACACTTATTCTTGGTATATTCTTGCTACCAAACAAAAACTAGAGCTGTTTATTTTTCTGGTTCCTATCATTGATCACACTTTCAAAGACTGGCACAATACACTTTCTATTCATACTTTCCAGCATTTGGTCTTGACACATACTAGACTGAGTAAATCTTATAAATTGGCATTTTGCATAGTAGCCATTTCATTAAATTATTAAATACTGTCCTATGGCTACCACAGCTACACTATCATTTTACTTCTTAGGTCACATACATGTAATCTGGCTGAGTTCATTTCTACAAGTGGAAGAGGGTGAAGCCATCCAGTGAACTGCAATCATAAATGTTTAGTTTATGCAACCATAAATAGACATTTTTTTAGAACAGAGTAATTGAATTTATCATGAATAAATAAGGATAATTTAAGTGAACATGATACTGAAAGATTAAATAATTCGATTAAAACAATTTTGAACAAAAGTTCAGATAATGAACAAATGCTTTAATATTTATTCTTACTTTTTTTATAGCTTCTATCAAGAATGCAATTTAATTATTACTGTGGTAAAAACGAGAGAAAATATTAAATTAAAAAAAACATTTATTTTATAAAAGATTAAATGTTTAAAAATGGAATCATTCTAATTTTTAGGCTATATAGTATCATTTAATTTTTTTTGACAAGATTTTAAAAAAATAGATCAGCCAACATAGCAATGCCTCTTTAGTTTGATGGCATTGAAGTTATTATTCTTGGTTTCATTTACACGTTCATTAGTAGCTTATGATTTCCACTGCTAATTTTATTACAAAAATCACATGTGATATATATGTTGCCAACAGTTATTCGTAGTCCGTCTGATATGTGCATTGTTGTCATAACTTATTTAGTAGTAATATTCAAGACGGATTCCTAATGAATTGAAACACAATAACATTCAGTGTACAGAAAATAGATCATTATTCTCTATTTATGATTAATGATCCAATTATTTTTAGAAACTATTACTTCAGCAATATATGGACATGCATTTAAATGTGTTTCGCCTATCAATTACATTTATTTATTTGTTTTTAGATTAGCTTTTAATCTTATAAGTCTTCTTAAAAATCAAATAGCTTAAAGCGAGAATTAAACGACTAAAAATGTAACCGCATAAAATTAATTTCTGGATTAAAATGTTGTCTATTCGAATCCTTTTTTGTACGTTATATATTTTATTTTCATGTTATTAAGGTGGTCGCAAAAATAATCTTTATTTTTAAATGTGCTGTTAAAGTTAAATTTTAGAATTCTGACGCTGTACTCTCTACGATATAAAAATAGTAGTCTGAAGATAAGTATACTTAACTGAAATTTGCGTAAACTAATCCGGTGTATTTATTAAATAGTAAGTAATCTCATTCTCCAAATCATCAATAATCCATGAAATTAACGCTTCTCAGATTAACGTAAGTAATAACCACTTGATTAAACAAAAACAAATCTTTATCAGTTCAAGAATTTTTTGTGTACAAAGTTTCACAATTATGAAAATGTCAATGAATGTATTAAATTTTATATTTTTTGAAGATGCTCTCATAAATTGAATTTAATCACAAGTTGGAAATGATTTTTAAAATGTACATTTTTTTGCATGATACAGAAAAAAAATTAAGTTTTAAATTCTATTAAATCCTTGTCTGAAGTTGGACAAACATTTTGTTTTAAATTAAAATTTGGATTTATGCGCTCTTTAAATAAACTGGTAACTTCTTTCTTTCCAAGAAACTAGAGAACGTTTTTTTTTTTTTTTTTTTTTGTTTATACCCCATAAATGTTTCAACTTACTTATACCAGCCTCCTCAGTTTTAAAAATGATATTTCAATTTCTTTGTTCTTAATTTCAAAGCCATAGAATTATTTTTGCTTTTAGTTTAACTGAACAGAACTATTGATTATTTTTTAATTTGTTAATTTTGTTGGTTGACTCATCTGGTAAATTTTCGCACATTGATTCAATTTAAAACGCACTCAAAAGCTTTTTAAATGCAACTTTAGAGATTTTTTTTTTCCTGGATGACTTTTTAAACTTTAAAAAAAAATTGACGTAGATATACTCAATACTGGTAATTTACATTTTTATGTGTTTCCAGCCAAAATGTTTTTACTTTTCACTTGGTTTTAGAAACATTTTGTTTCGGGGAATGATATAGGTGCTACCACTGCCACTTTATTCCTTGTATAGACTTCCGACAAGTTTGCCTGCCCCGGGTACATTCAAAAGTCAAATCATTTTAGCTGACTGATAACCCTTTCTTTACAATACCCCTGATCAATTTACAACTCACTCGCTCACTTCCTCCATTCAGATAAGTGAAGCTGCTGCTGCTAAAGAACCATATTCCACCCACTTCAGATATCCCACTCTCTGGCTCCTACTGCGTCCTCACTTTTTCCAGAAACTTGTTTATTCATTATTTTCTCTTTCTTCACATCTCCATCTTTCCACCGCATGGTCGTGTTTCCTCCACTGTCTATTTTTTCTTGTTCTCCTGACAAACTATCTTCTTTCTCTCTGTTTTTGACGGTGGATTTTATTTTTCTGTGTTATTTTCTATTTCCAAATCCTTACGTGTTCCCGTTGACTGCCTTAGCTTCCATCCTATCCATGTCTGGTTATATGCTGACAAACAGGCTAGTTAACAGGCAAAATGTCTAAGCTGGGCTAGCTCAGACTGGATAAGGCAGAATCAGCAGCAGCAAGCGACAGATAGAGAAAAACTAAAAAAAAAACAAACTACGTCTCATGTTCTGGAACACTTTTTTTTTTTTAGTTAGTTATATTCTAAGTTCGTGTTCATAGTAGCAGTAGGGTTAGTTCGTTGGCTTGCGCACTTGAGTAGGCAAGCTGTATTTATTGTAACAATTTCTAAACTGACTGAGGTGTGTCATGCTGGGTCAGTGATTAACATGAGAAGAAGGTCTGCTATGAAAATGATTACCATAACACTCAAGGCTACAGCTGCTTGTCTCCTCTCTACTCGATGAAGGGTTGTGATAGTGTGACAGCGGTGGTGGAGGGATTAGTGGAGGTGGTGGTGTCTCGCTGCCGTTCACTGACTACACACGACTGGTAGGTCAGGTGAGCCATCCTTCCTACCAACCAGCTAACACAAGCTTAGCTTATTCTTTTCCATTTAGTTTACTATATAGTTACGAGTTTTCACTTGATAGCCACCACCACCACTATCATTATCAATTCCTTCGCCATCGTGTGGTTGTTATAGTGCCACTGCCACCATTCTGTGACACTATCACAATAAACAAAACATCAGTTCAACTTTTTACTTTTTTTCATATTTGTAAAAGACACCGAAAACCCTGTTTGTGATTAATTCTTTCTCATTCACTACTTTTAATCTGTTTTTTCTTTTCCTGTTTGAGAGAGAGAGAGAGAAAAAAACAACTATTACCTAGGTACCTTTAGGTGGGGTAATAATGCCAATGTTTAGCTAGTTTATGAAATAGTGGGTTCGATCCACACCGTGCCCAACGAAGCTTAATAAATAACTGCTATTACCTCTTGCAGTTGTGGATTCTATTTTACGAGGAGTTGAAGTTGGTATAACTTCGAGAAGACGACCAAGGAATACCAAGGATAACGACCAAAAATTAACTGTAAGTATTTTTTTCTGTTTGCTTTAAACTTCGTTTTTTTACATACAACAATAACACCATGTTTGTCATTAAATTTTTTATTTATTTACGGAAAAATGTATTTAACACTGTAATCTGAAAAGTGAAACTTATGTTCTCAATGTATATTGTAAAATGTTTCTTTTACACTCTTAAATACTTTTTTAGTTTGTACAACTTTTACTTCACGCTGAAAGCTATACTTTGACTGGTTCGTGTTTTGGCATTGTTCAGTGTTCGTCTACTCTGGAAATTTTCAAAGTTTTCTATTTTTGATTTGTTCTTAAGGCAGGTTGGATGTATAGTAGTAATTATTAAACTGTTGCCGTCGTACTAAACTCTAAAATGAGGGATTGACATGGTTTGTTTGTCTAAGCATGAGTCATATCAAGGTCATGTGTAGTATTTGGCTGGCTTCAACAGTTGAGAAATATAGCTTTAACTCCCTGCCTGCTTGTTCTGACCTACTTGTACCTACTGCAAAGTTCATGGCCTCTTCGTTTAAAATTTATTTTTCTCTCCGTTTAAATAAAATAATGTATAATATATATCTATAATTTTTATTTTGTTGTGTTCCAATATGGTGTTACTGTTTCCGCTTCTGAAATATCCACAATTGTCGATAACTTTTATATACACTTTCAATCACTGTAGTAGTGGTTTTCTTTTTTTAAGTTTTATGTGATCGTAGCTTAGTGGTAATGCCCCCCCCCTCCCTCTTTTCGAAACAATAAACAATTGTAGTTTTTAGTTTTAAAAGTAGCAGAGTTCAGTTAAAATATGCTACTTCGATCGGAAGGCGAAAACTCGAAATAAATTTTGACAGTGGTACTTTTTCCTCTCTCTAATAATTGGGGGTTAAATTTTAATCTATTTATTATTTATTTTAAAATTAAATTGTTTCAGTATCGGACAAATAGTCTTTTACAACAATTCTTTTTCTTTAAAAACGCTAATCTCCGTATTAAATACTGATTGATTTTTCAAAAAATATAAAATCTTGTGTGTCGACTTCAAAAGTTTTAGTTTAATTTCCTGTTTTCAACCCTAAAATGTTTCTGGAAGTTAGCGTTTAACAATGAATGGCTTCGCACAGCCCTCGCAATTGTAGAGCCAGTGAAAGATTCTTTTTCTTTAGTGTTGTCACTTCCAAACCATCCTCCTTTTTCTGGTGATTAATGTCGATTATCCTCCTAATGTTTTTGTCTAATCATAATCTATATTGTATATAATGTGAAGAGGTACTCCACCTCGCTAAATTGCAGCTTGATTTGACACTCTCTCTTACCTCCCTCCCTTTTTTTTCTGTACAAATAGAGGATAAGGGACAAAAAAAAAACCTTAAGCTGATTTTATCTGATTTTAGGCCATGAACTTTTTTGACCTGCACTTTTCCTCATTATTGTCTACTCAATTAGTTTAATGATTTTTACTTTATTGTTAACCAAAAAAAACAATTGTTTTATGTGGAAGTTGTTGATTTTTTTTTTTTTTTCTTTTCTTTTTTCTGTTTAGAAAAATGTCATTGATTTGATATGTCTTTAGCAGCTGCGGACCTTTTGTGTGGATGTCATCTTTACTCAGACTTAGTATTTTTTTCTGTAACCAGTATAGGAACAGACATTTTTAAATGAATTCATGGGCAAGTCTTACTGTTTGCTCGTTGGTTCCAGTGTAGTGAAATCACTTTCTCCGTATGGCTTCGCTTATTTAATTGATAACGTTTTGTTTTTTTTTTGTTGAGATTTCTTTGTTTTATTAACCAAGTGTGCACATTAAGGACATTTTTCTGCTAGTACTTTCTTGCGCTTAAATTGATTGAAAAAAAAACACTTTTTAATATACTGAAGTTAAAACAGTTCAGAGTGGAAGTTAGCGTTTTTCAAGACTTGACCCATTTCTCTATTTCGTACTAAAAAATCTAATACACTTGACTTCAAGTATCAGTTGCACTTTGCAAGTTAATTCTTTAATTTTTATTAACATCATTAATTCGGTTTTTACAACCATGGAATTACTATATTTCAGTTTTTTGTCCTATTACGAAGGGCCATACTTACTCATTTTCTTGACGCTTTGTGGAGAGTAAGTTTTTTTTTTACTGTTTCCAACAATATAAATTTGAATTCATTAAAATTCGATTCCCTCTCATACTAGTTAATAAATGTCCATCAACTTAAAATATTTCTTTTGTTGTTTTTGTTTCTCCATTTCCATAGACTGATAAACAAATAAAAAAATTGATAAACAAATAAAAACTGATATAGAATAAAGCTACACGCAACTGATTTTGGTTTGTTTATAAAAAATTTTTGACAAATTTAAATTCATCAAAAAATTGGTATCCCTTTCAACAAAAATCACTATTCGATAAAGTCCCATAAATTGATGATATCCGTTTTTTTTGTTTCGTTTGCCGCATTTAATCTTTTTGTAAGGAGAATGTGACTTGTAAAACAAGAAAATTGACATTTCCTCCTAAATATGGTTGAAATAACGAACTTGTTCTTTTAAATAATCTTCCTCAAAACAAGTATATTCAGTTTCAAAAAAAGATTTTATTACCTTTTCATTGAATGACTGTAAGTCATCATGGTGTCTTTAATTTGCAAACCTGTTTCTGTTCTTTCATTTTGTTTTGAATTTTGATAGTTTTTTACACTTATTTAGGTTTTGTCAGGTGTATTTTCGAAAACTTATCTTCTTAAATCGATCAGCCATGTTTTCACTCAAAATTGTGAACTGATTTGTTATTTGTTGAATCAACAACTTGGCCAGTGAGTTTTTTTTTAATGATTGTTGCTTGAAAATGAAGTAACGTGACTCCAATGGGCTTCTTATTTTTAATTTTATTTTCCTAGTGAACAAAGACTTGGATTTTTTTTTTTTTTTAGTAAAAGTTTGTTACATTTTTCAACGTTACTTCTAATTACTACATTCCTGTTTACTTGTTTTTCATGTTTAAAACTTATTGCTATCTCTTGGATGTATTTTGTGTAAATAAAAAAAGAAACGAATGTTCATCAGCATACCTTCAAAGTTGGTTCTCTAAATCCCCCTCCCCAAAGCCTTTATTTTTTTTTTTTTTCTCCTATCAGATATATATATATATATATATACACACACAACTTTAACTGAATAAAGTATTGTTTTTAAAATTGTTGATGCTACATTATTTTTAATGGGTTTTGAACTTGAAATATGAAAATGTTTCTGGAACAGTGTGTTTGTTTTAAAAATTGTTTGCGTGTGTGCATGTATTGTTTTTCAAAGCCGAGTCGTTGACTGCGAGTGTCATTCCTTCCAACCTCATTTTTTCTTTTTCTTTCTAATTATGATTAGTTTGTATTATGAAGAAATGCGATAGAGAAGTTGTTTTTTTTTTTAATATGAAATATGAGTAGCATCAAACAACTTGTGCTTGTTTGTCTTTATTTGAAAGGAAAATGGTTATAAAATGATTTAAGTCATTTGCATTTATATTTTATAATGTGACTAAAAATAATTTTCTTCAATAATGACAATCTTTTAGTTTTGTTCTGTTGATTTGTACATAATTCCATTATTATGTCTCTCGACATAAGGTCTATTAAATCTTGATACAAATTAAAAGCCATTTTATCATTTTACACACTTCCAATCTTTTTTTTTTTTTTTTTTTGGTATGTGTTTTTTGACATTCCTATTTGGTTAGTTGTGTACCATCTTAAAAAAAAAAACTCACTCACTCAAAACAAATGTTAGAGGTGCATATAAAAGCTGTTAGACAGGGCTTTTCTGTTTCCGCAACTTGGGTATGCATGTAATCAATTTCTTTGCTGTTTTATTCACCATCTCATTCAATCCCCTATCTCAGGAAAAAGTGGTTTGTGGATGGAAGTAGTGAAATATAGGACTCCCACTGTTGGTGTGAGGAAAACAAAACAGAATTGCTTCCATATGCTTGTCTTGAACAGATCTTCCCGTCTCTGACGAGCGCAAATACAAGCTAATTTGAGCTCTTGGCATTCGATCAGCAACAACGGCCATGGCTTGAGTTGAAATACATTTATAGCTAGTTTCTTTTTTAATCAAAGTCAACTCATCACACATTTTATCTTTTCACCTCACTATTTAAACTGCAAAGCAAACAAATGCAGAAACTATAATCTGAAAATAATCCTGTAATAATAGTGCTCTAATAAATCATTTAAATTTTTATTAGGTTTCATTTAGGTCAGATTTTTATCGTTGTTAAATAATTTTATGTAAGAATTAAACAAATAATGGAACCAGGAATTAATAAACTTCAGGTACGTTTCACAAAGGGACAAAAACAGTAATGGAAGTATATCCTATAACTGGGTTAAATTCAGTGAAGTTATGATTATGAATCGACTTAGAGAGTCTCTAGTACTTCTACAATTTGAGTGACTCCAATGTTTTTAAATATGGATTTTGTATATAACTCATTCAGTTAATTTTGAACCTTGTAGAGTAATTTAAGTAGTAAAAATTATGATCCTTTTGAAGAATCTGACGTACTGTCTAAATATGGAAATATTGTTGCTAATATGATGGGTTCTTTATAGACACAGTTTGAACTAAGGCAAAGCATGTATTGTATTTTGTTTTCCTTTTTCATTGTTTATCAGATCCTCAGTTATATTCTTTATCTTTTTAAATTTTGTGTTTACTGTTCAGAAGTATAAAATGCCTATTCAACAATTTGTTTTGAATTTGCTTTCTCTTTATTGACTGTAATTTTATTTTATTTCTTACAAAATCAGAAAAAAGAAAGAATAGCTACTATTTGCAAAGACATTATAAAAATAAGCTCTTTGTGTATATATATTTTAAACTGAACGTATTCTTTCTTTTATGACTCTCACAATGTTCCATATTTAAGTTGAAAAGAAAATGGAATTAAATTTTATGTATTTGTGACAAATTAATTTCAAGAAAGCTTACTGGCACAAACAGCAATCTCATTTGGTATTAAAGTGCCTCTGAAGTTCTGTTTGTATCATTAGATGACATTGGCAGCATTTACTTTTTGATTAGTTGTAATTGTATTGTGATAACTATCATATAGGCATGCATTACAAAATGCAAACTTGTCAATTAACTTTAAAGCATTGAGTCACAGCTAAATTGGGTGTTCACTGCTTGTTAATATAGAGATACATGAGAGATGGTTTTAACATTTGAAGCCAGAAGAAAAACATTTTTGGCATAAACTTTGTATTTTAAGAAAGTCAAACTATAATTATCAGATTTGTGCAGTTTATATGGAAGGTATTGTGAATGAATAAATGTCAAAAGTTTTCAGGCTGGACTTTTTTGTTACGGTTACTCTACAACAGTTGAAGTAGATAGCAATGAAATCATGTTTCAATCTGGCATCCCTGTAAAACATAATCAACATTATGATGTGAGATATAACCAACATACTCAAAATGGCCAAATAAAGTGTTGAAAATCAATTGTACCGGCCTGGTTATGAAAAAAAAAACCTACTGGATTATATTTGCACATGTGATTGTTCTAACAAAAATGTTGTTTTTGAAACAAATTCTGATGGGCAAAGTGGATTCTTTACAACAATACCAAATGCAAAAGATAAGGCAAGCAAAATAAACCAGTATCAAAGGATAGTTTTTTGAAAGGTGATTCTGTGTATGTGGTGAGATTGAAAAGTAGTCCTTTGCTATAAGCTGCTTTAGTAACTAATGATTGATTTTATACAAGTACTGCACCCAATTAATGAAATGAGTTAAGAGAAATGGCATAATATTCTATCAGAAACACAAGACCATATTTTATTTGGTGTCCAGGTAAAAATTCTTAGAGCTTTGTTGGGAAGTTTTCACACATCCACAATATTTAACAGATATTGCACTTTCGGAATTCTATTTAATCTGGACTTTACATAATTCTTTTAAAAACATTCAATTTCTTGGAAGTTTACAGAAAGTACACAAGCAGTTTTTTGCTCAGAAAGATAAAGTCCTGGGTGGTTGGAATTATGAATTACCTGAAAAACAGCAGAAAGTAACAAAACAAAATGGTTAATCTTTTAGTTCTACTTTAATAAACTGTACAACTCTTTTGATCATCTAATGGGGGGGGGGGGTAACATTCATAAAGAATTAACCTAAATTCTTTATTTCTGATTTCTGCTCTTCTTATTATTACTATTTGAAATTACAGCCTTTTCAGCTGCTCATATTTAAACCATCAGGAAATAAATTACTTGCAGCATATTCTGGTAGTAGTAATTCAATTAGAACTTTAATGGTATAAAGTGATCTGAAACTTCAATTGTGAGGAGAGACTGTTTAACACTTAGCACAACAGATTATGAAAACATGAGCTGATTGTTGATTTGGTATGAACCATATGATAGCAAGTGATGTCTTGCAGTTTTCAAGTATAGACATCTAATGTGTTCAAGACGTTTTTGAGCATATTCACACCATTCTTTTCCAACCACCCATCAAGCCCAAATTAATCCTTTACTATAAAACTTATAATTTATTCCAGGGGTTTTTCTCTTCATAGGCTTTTCATCTCAATGAATAAAATTTTGTATCCTGTTGTATGAAAAGTCCATTCAACTCCTCTGGTATTTCTTTGATGAAATAAGTATTTTCTTAATTGTATGCAAGAATTCATAAATATGTAAATATTGTACTATGTATCATCATTCAATAAATGTGTTCAATGTTTCAATCCTTTCAAAATTGTCAGATTTTGTATTAAAAAAGTTTGACATATTTCTTATTTAGAGGTATTATGAAGAAGAGGCACTAATTGTATGCTACAATTGATAAATAGTTAACATATCCAGTAGGAAGCAACTAATTAACCTATTTTGTGTATCATTAAAGCATCTGTTGAGTCACAGATAAATTAACTAAATTGGGTGCTCACTGCTTGTTAATAAAGAGGTACACATGAGACAGATGAGCCATCGAAATTGCTCATGTAATATGAGTCTGTCAGGTGCAACTTTGTGTATACTCATTTTTATTTCCCACTTATATCATCTTACAGGGTTATTTTAATTTTCTTCTTAACAACTTTATTTTGTTGTCATGGGATTCATTTATATACAAGTTCTAAGAAAAACATTCTTAAAATGTGCACTTTGCTTTAAAATGGTCCTTATCTTACAAAACATTATTAGTGAGTTTGATTCAACTTTTATTGCTCAGAACATTGGCTTTTTGTCAAAATTAAAATACTTAGTATTATCAATTATGAGAGTATTTATAATTTGGAAAATCAGTGTAATTTGTTTTGTATGCTTTTATGAATTTATATTTTTATGAAACTGTTGAGAATTGAAAACAGAAAATGCAAAATTACTTGTAAGCACTATTTACTCAAGCTATTTCAACATTTCTAGTGGTAATTGTTACTATATGCTTATAGAAACTTTAAATAAAGGTCTGTAGTATCCTTCAATAACATGTAAAGGATAAGATGACAGTTGTTTACCGAATGTTTTACATTTTATGTGCTGTCAACATTATTTTGTATGCATTTTATATCTATAGACAGTTGTATTTATCAATTCATCATAGGAAATATTTTAAGAAAATGTTATTTTACATTTTCTCCACTTACATTAATCTGATCTATAGTAGTTGCTTTATGATGCATCTCTTAAATATAAGAGCACTTTTGGTTAAACAAATTCTTAACTTGTATCTACTGCTGTTATGATAATTGACTGCTAATAATTTTTATCATCACCAAAATAAAGAAAAATAAATTCTATTTTTGGGGTTTTATAGTTTAAATACAACTGTTCATTATAAAAATTTAATTATAATATTACTTAATAGTTAAATCAAAGAATACAAGTAATTTTTTTTTTTTTTTCTCAGTAATAAATGAAAGTGATGATCATAAGCAAAAGAAAAAACATTAATAAATTTTCATAAAATAAACTTAAATTTGTTTTTGGAAACAAATAAGTAGAGAATCTTGAATGGAAAATATCAAAATGTCCATTTTTACAGATTCTTCTCTCTCCAAAACTAAAGCCCAATTTTGAAAAACTGTTATACATGACTTTGCCTCCAATTGATGTTGCTTTACGTGAGGAAATTATCTAATTTGTCTTTTTTTTTTCTTTTTTTTTTTTTTTTTTTTTTTTAGAATCAATTAAAATTTATTCACACTTAATAATTAGAATTCTAACCATTGTAGTTTTTAAAAATTTTGAAGAGCTATCTTAAACATTTAGTAAATATTTATGTGCAACTTATAAAAGTTTATTAATCTTGCACTTTACATGCAAACTGTACAAGTTTCTAGTAACTTGGTCAAATTGATGCTTGTCTGTCTCTCACTCCTAAAGCAGGCCATTGGTTTTGAAGTTGAAATGACCCATTGTTAATGTGACTGCCCTTCTTCTGTGCCTGTCATTAGAGGCTCTTGAACTAACCACAATAATCAAGTGAAAGTATTTTTTTCCAGTAACCAACTTGTGAACTAAGAAATTAAATTCACTCTTGGCCAACCTTTTTCTCTTTCTACTTGTCATACGATAAGCATTTTCTCTAACCTCCAATTATCATAAAAGTCCTTGTCCAAACCAGACAAAATCTGCAATGAGAATTTTTTTTCCAAGCCCTAAATAACATTAGTTTTTTTTTTTTTTCTTTTCTTTTTTTTATCCATTCAAAAGTATGTTGTTTTCTTATTGGTTAGGTTGCTCAGTATCATCCTTTCAAAAGAATTTATAATGCTGTATCACTATAATTGTTGATCTATTTCCTCTTTGATTGAAACACTAAGATGTAAATCTTTTCCATTTCTAGCTTTAGGCAATTATCTTCTTATATTAACCTGACCATAGCTACTTATAGCTATTGTAATTAGTTTTACCCAGCAACTACATTATTACAGTTGTGAGTGCAATCTTGTGTATAGGGGGTAAATACTGCTTACTTTACAGACAGCAATCAGATTGTGCTTTTGTTACAGGTATGCTTTCTCCTTTGTGGGTTTATTAGTCTCCTAAGCATTGTCCTTGAGATTATAAGATTGATAATGTTTTCTAGTAATAACTGATTAAATACCTTAAGTTTCATATTAATCTTTCTATATGAGACTTAGTTTAAACTTTGAAAGCTTCTGGTTTATCATTTAAAGGGGACATGCTAATATAGAACACTTATTGAATGCTTTTAAAATTTACTGCTATTTTATCAGGGACAAAACCCCACTACCTTGGATTGTCTTTTATTAGGGAAATCTATATATAATCAGTGTTTTAGTAAAAAAAAAAAAATGATTAATCAGTTTTGGTAATGTCAAAAAATTTCTTAAGTATATTTTATACTTATCTTCATTTAGTTACTAGGAGGCTTATTTCTTTCAGCAGTCTTTATTTTCAGTTGCATCCGTCATTTAATTTTTGTTCATATTTACCAATTATGCAAGTTTTGATTCTCCAGTATATTTACTAGCTTTAACTGTATCATAAAAATTATATTAAATTATTTCACCTTTTTATGCTAATAAATCTGTAACACATAAAATTTATTATGTGGGAGTTTTATTACATATTAGATTCATTGGAGCTTATATAATTCTGGGATTTTAACAATAATGCCCATATCTTTTGATTGACCTGTTATTTTTACCTTTTGATATCACTCTATATTCTTTCAACATATTGACACAGAACACATAAATAGAATATGCTGGTGTTAGTGAAGAACTTGGCATAAATAAATGCCTTGTTTGCCAGTTAGTGGTGATTACATTATGATTACTGAAAAAAAACTTAAGTTGGCCAATACCCAGACAGAGCAGGATGCAAAGTCTTTATTAATAAAAGGTTGTAGTGTTGGTAAAGAAGTCTTATTGCTATGTGTGTTTTGTGCATGTCCTGATAAAGAGAGACAGTCATTATGTATAGATGAGGTCATTTAGTGTAGGAAGTATATAGTATATATTAATGGAATCAAGTTGTTGATGAAATAAGAGTACACTGTTGTCAGTGATTGAAGAAATAGATTATATTTAAATTTTGCTTTTCTTTTCAGATATGCTAGGTTATAGGCCAACCATATTCATATATACAATTAAAATGAATGTTCTTTAAGTCTTTAGATTAAGTCTACACAAGGAATCATTGTGATTGAATAAAGGGATCATAACAATTGGATTGGTTTTATTGAAGTTTAGTTAGCATTTATATTCATGCCAAACTTGATTTTAGAGGTGCACAAAATTTGCCTGAACCTGAGTATACTTCATGAAAAACAGCTAATGATTTTACTTTCAGTTAATGATAGGCTATGATTTTCAAATATTTTCTATTTTAACTAGTTTGGTAGAAAATAGGAAAAGGAATTTTGTTTCTATACGGAATAAACTTTTGTTTTTTTGCCTTCGCTACATTTTTCTTTTGAAGGAAAGATAAGTTATCTTTTCTGAGTGAATATTTACTTATGAATCTGATTGAATTATTTTAGAATGACAAGTTTGTGCTTTTCTTAATGAAAAAAATCTCATAACAAATGAATGTGCAAACAGAATTGGTTGTATGTGAAGAAAAACATTTTCTAAGATGTCTTATGGTTATGTAAGGCATATTTATAAAACATGATCAAAGAAATATGTAAGTAAATCTTAAACAGTAAAAATGTTGAATTCTGTCATACTTTGAAGTTAATGCAAACAATTTTTTTTCTAATGTGTAATTTGTTTAAACTTTGAAGATTTGAATTCCCATTTTGTAGCAAGTGAATTTAAAAGGGAAAAAAAATCTGTCATGTCACATTTGTTAACTTCAGAAAAAAAAAACTAATGATTAAAACATCCATTTTTGAGAGCTGTCACAAAATTAGTCCTATTCTAGTGCAAATGAAGCATTAGACTGAGCTGAATACCCACTTTTTTGACAGACCTAGACAATAAAAAGTGCATCCATTTTTTTAGATAATTAAGAAAATTATCAACCTATTTTTCCTTTTACACTCAGTTGACAATCAGCAATTTTTAATTATCTGCATATCTATCACTGAGATTGAGTGACAGCAAATCTACAGCACTTTTTGTTCTATATTCATTCTCACTTCAATATTGCTGTCATCTGGGCAGTTCCAACTATTCTTCAAATCTCCAATTTCTTTCCTCTGGGATGGATCTCATTTTTTAGTGTGCCACTTTGACTTAGTGGTATGATTCCGATCCTAATAGTCCAACCACAGCTTTTCTTTGTTTTTATTCTCTGTTATTGATTTCTCAGATTTTTACTTAACAGCCCGCTAGAATACCTACTATAATCAAGCAGGTTTTTTTTTTTTTTCAGTTTAACAGTTTTTGATTAAATAGTTTGGTAAAGTGCCGTTTCCACCGCTTCCCTTCCTTTCACCTCCAGAAGTGATGGTGTCATGAATGAAACAATAGCTTAAAAAGACATTTTTGTGGATCCCATCCTTAGAGAATTGTACTATCGCTGTACCAATTTAAGCTGATAAACTTGGAGGTGTCGTCGTCACAATGCCTAAAAAATGTACCAAAGTCATGTTTATTTCAAAATTTGTTTGCTGCTTTTCTTTCCTTTTTATAGGCATTTTAGTTAGTTTTTTTTTTTTGTATTATTTCAGTTAATGGGAGGAGAAAAAATACCGTTTTTTTTTGTTTTTTTTTGTTGTTTGTTTTTTAAATTCGTTTTTACTTTTTTTTTTAATTCTCTAAATTGTCTTAGTGACAATATTGTCATGTTTTTTTATTTCACAACTGAAGTCTGTCTTTACTTACATTTTTATAAAAAGTTAAAATATTTTTGAGGATGCTTTAGAAAATATTTTATTCTTGATATTTGCAATATTTGTAAGATTTTCTTAGATTAACATTGCTTTAAGTTAACTGTTTTACTGCCGTAGCTTGTCAAGTGGCCAACCAAATTCAAGTGTCTCTACTGACTCTCTACTTTACACTAGTAAAATTTACTAGTTTAAGTACCCATTGTGAAAGGCTACTCAGTAGCTCCGCACATATCCCATGTGTTTTGCCCTCTCAAAAGTGTCTCAGATTTATTTTCCTCTTCATTTTTTCTTTCTTTTCTTCCCACGCTAAGTTGTTTGTTTATTTTTCTTGCTTAGCAGAGGCACAGCGGGATCTTTATCGTAGTATAGTTCTAAACAAACAAAAAAAGTGCGTGCTGGTGAAAAACTTAAATGTGGGCTAAAAGATTGAATTATGCTCTTTCCGCCTTAATTTCCTGTAGTAGAGGAGGTAATGATGGTGGTTGTAGAAGCAGAGCAGCAGCTTGTTGCTGAGATCTCTCTCACCCGCCCCCCTCTTAAATGCCTCAATACATTTATCTAGCTTTTTCTTTTACAGCCCTCTTTCAGCTTTCAATTTGTCATCTCTATCCAATGTAAACCAACACCGTTGCTAGTAATAGGTCAAGGCCTTCTATACTTACCCCATTCTTGTGTTGACTCATGCGCAAGCACGGACTGACTGACAAGTACAGTTAAAACAAACTTTGGTTTATTTATCATTGTTGACACTGCAGCCTGTTCATTAACTGATTGTTGACATTGTCCATCATTTCATTATGTTGTTGCAGCCAGTTATAATTGGCCCATGTCAAACCGGCCTCTGTTTATTGAGGCTATTATTCACATCTATACCGCCCAACGCAACTTGAAATGATGCCACTCGATTACTTCATTTTCATTCAACTAAAGGTTTTTTTTTTTTCAGTATTTCTTTACGTTTTTAAATCATGCATTGTAAATTAGCATTTCTCATACGTTTCTTATTTGAAATTAATAAAAGTATTTTTTTCTTTAGTAACAGTTTCACTTTTGTGATGAATATAAGCAATTTGCTAAAACCCAAAATATAAGTATTAACATTTTTATTAAAACTTTTATTTTTAAAAAAGTTGGGTAGATTTTTTAAGATCACATTCTCTTGATTGAATAGCTCAGTGAGGTACCTCCAAATAAAAAAGCTATAAAATTAGACACCGCCACTGAATTTTAGATACCTAAGGTTTAAGATGAATTTTTAAAAATGAAAAAACATTCTTGAAGATTTCATTTTACCTTTAATTGAAAGCAAAATAATTAAAATTTATTTAATATTTCCAGTAAGCAAAATATTCTGGTGTATTTCAAACAGAAATTAGATTGGAATGTCAACCAAACACCCCAAAGTTAATAATAAAAACAGTTTTATGGTGAAAAAGTTTCTTTTATTACTAAAAGGAAAGACCAAAGTATTTTTAATTATTTCTTATATTCCTTTCCAGCACGTTTGAAATTTTGCGTTTACGTATTTTTAGCATTAGTTTTCAGCGCCTTTGTCAGTTGAAAAACACATTAATTTGGAAATTCTTGCAAAAATCAAATAATCGTCGGATTTTAGTGAAACTTCCATAATTTATTTACAAATTAATGAAATTATTTTAGAAATGTTTGTTTTTGTTTTTTTTAGAAAGTCATGGTAAAATTATATTTTTTACACTCCTCTCCTCTTACTAACTTTATGAAAACTTGGAGACTCGTAGCTATGAGATCGCTAAAAATGAGCATAGCATAATGAAAAAATGCGCCAAACTTAACGAAAACAAAATTTTATCGTCTCTAAATGTTTGTTATTAAGATAGGTAACTCCACGAAATCGCTAAAAATTGGCATAGCATGATAAAATAGGCGCCAAACTTGACGAAAAACAAAATTTTATCGTCTAAATGTTTATTATGAAGACAAAAGACAGTTTTTTAAATTTTTTTACTTCTTTTTAGAACATTGTAAATTTTGATTAAAAAACCTTGTATCATCGGAACTACTAAAATAACATAAAATTTTTAGCACGTTTTTTTTTTTTTTTTTTGTATGACACATTAATTTGGAAAATCTTGCAAAAATAAAAATAATTGTCGGAAGTTAATGAAACTTTCAGAAATTATTCATAGATGATGGAAGTTATTATAAATGTTTTTTTTTTTTTTGTTTTTTTTAAGTCATGGCAGAAATTTTTTTTTTTTATATATATATATATATATATATATATATATATATATATATATATATGTATTTATTACCCCCCGCCAACTAATTTTATGAAAACTATAGAAATTCGATCGCATCAGGTTTAGTGATTGCAATCTCATGGAGGTACCTGTATATAATATATATACATATATACGTGTGTGTGTGTGTGTATATCTCTGCCTATATTTCTGAGATGAGGTATTATGTACATTATTTGGACTATTTTCCTTATCTTTGTCGCCATATTTATTACGTATCGGCTGTTGTACGCTCCGGCCTTCTTCAGATGGTTGGAATGTCGAACTGAGCCCTTTATTTCGCTCACTGGGGTTGACTGTTCTACTTACATGTGTCATGTTTTTAATGGATGTTAGTTATCAGTTATCTCCTGTTAATTTCCTTCTGAAATTTCTCCACTGCCTTAGCTGGGTATTGAACTCACACTATGTGGGTCCAGTCGCTGCATCTAAGAACGCCTTTATCCACTGTGCCATATAATAAATATGGCGACAAAGGTTAGGGCTATAGTCTGAATAATGTAAAGTAAATAATGTGTATATGTACGAATATGTGTGTACGTGTGTGTGTGTGTGTGTGTGTATGTATGTATGTATGTATGTATGTGTGTGTGTGTGTATATATATATATATATGTGTGTGTGTATATATACATGTGTATATACGCGTGTGTGTATATGTGTATATACGTACGCGTGTGTGTATATATATGTGTATATGCGTACGCGTGTGTGTGTATATATGCGTACGCGTGTGTGTGTATATATGCGTGCGCGCGTGTGTGTGTGTGTATATGCGTACGCGCGCGTGTGTGTGTATATGCGCACGCGCGCGTGTGTATATGCGTGCGCGCGCGCGCGTGTGTGTGTGTATATGCGTGCGCGTGTGTGTGTATATATGCGTGTGTGTGTATATATGTGTATA
>CAXIWW010000004.1:0-62596 GCA_964036315.1 Acanthosepion esculentum | reverse complement strand
TTGGCTACACATTACGGCAAACGAGCAAAGTCAGGATGAGAGAATTAATTTGAATTTGAACCTTTCATGAAATTTGTCGTTGGCTACACATTACGGCAGACGAGCAAAATCAGGATGAGAGAATTAATTTGAATTTGAACCTTTCATAAAATTTGTCGTTGGCTACACATTACGGCAGACGAGCAAAATCAGGATGAGAGAATTAATTTGAATTTGAACCTTTCATGAAATTTGTCGTTGGCTACACATTACGGCAAACGAGCAAAATCAGGATGAGAGAATTAATTTGAATTTGAACCTTTCATGAAATTTGTCGTTGGCTACACATTACGGCAGACGAGCAAAATCAGGATGAGAGAATTAATTTGAATTTGAACCTTTCATAAAATTTGTCGTTGGCTACACATTACGGCAGACGAGCAAAATCAGGATGAGAGAATTAATTTGAATTTGAACCTTTCATGAAATTTGTCGTTGGCTACACATTACGGCAGACGAGCAAAATCAGGATGAGAGAATTAATTTGAATTTGAACCTTTCATGAAATTTGTCGTTGGCTACACATTACGGCAAACGAGCAAAATCAGGATGAGAGAATTAATTTGAATTTGAACCTTTCCTGAAATTTGTCGTTGGCTACACATTACGGCAAACGAGCAAAATCAGGATGAGAGAATTAATTTGAATTTGAACCTTTCATAAAATTTGTCGTTGGCTACACATTACGGCAGACGAGCAAAATCAGGATGAGAGAATTAATTTGAATTTGAACCTTTCATGAAATTTGTCGTTGGCTACACATTACGGCAAACGAGCAAAATCAGGATGAGAGAATTAATTTGAATTTGAACCTTTCATGAAATTTGTCGTTGGCTACACATTACGGCAGACGAGCAAAATCAGGATGAGAGAATTAATTTGAATTTGAACATTTCATGAAATTTGTCGTTGGCTACACATTACGGCAGACGAGCAAAATCAGGATGAGAGAATTAATTTGAATTTGAACCTTTCATGAAATTTGTCGTTGGCTACACATTACGGCAGACGAGCAAAATCAGGATGAGAGAATTAATTTGAATTTGAACATTTCATGAAATTTGTCGTTGGCTACACATTACGGCAAACGAGCAAAATCAGGATGAGAGAATTAATTTGAATTTGAACCTTTCATGAAATTTGTCGTTGGCTACACATTACGGCAAACGAGCAAAATCAGGATGAGAGAATTAATTTGAATTTGAACCTTTCATGAAATTTGTCGTTGGCTACACATTACGGCAAACGAGCAAAATCAGGATGAGAGAATTAATTTGAATTTGAACCTTTCATGAAATTTGTCGTTGGCTACACATTACGGCAGACGAGCAAAATCAGGATGAGAGAATTAATTTGAATTTGAACATTTCATGAAATTTGTCGTTGGCTACACATTACGGCAGACGAGCAAAATCAGGATGAGAGAATTAATTTGAATTTGAACCTTTCATGAAATTTGTCGTTGGCTACACATTACGGCAGACGAGCAAAATCAGGATCAGAGAATTAATTTGAATTTGAACCTTTCATGAAATTTGTCGTTGGCTACACATTACGGCAGACGAGCAAAATCAGGATGAGAGAATTAATTTGAATTTGAACCTTTCATGAAATTTGTCGTTGGCTACACATTACGGCAGACGAGCAAAATCAGGATGAGAGAATTAATTTGAATTTGAACCTTTCATGAAATTTGTCGTTGGCTACACATTACGGCAGACGAGCAAAATCAGGATGAGAGAATTAATTTGAATTTGAACATTTCATGAAATTTGTCGTTGGCTACACATTACGGCAGACGAGCAAAATCAGGATGAGAGAATTAATTTGAATTTGAACATTTCATGAAATTTGTCGTTGGCTACACATTACGGCAAACGAGCAAAATCAGGATGAGAGAATTAATTTGAATTTGAACATTTCATGAAATTTGTCGTTGGCTACACATTACGGCAAACGAGCAAAATCAGGATGAGAGAATTAATTTGAATTTGAACATTTCATGAAATTTGTCGTTGGCTACACATTACGGCAAACGAGCAAAATCAGGATGAGAGAATTAATTTGAATTTGAATCTTTCATGAAATTTGTCGTTGGCTACACATTACGGCAGACGAGCAAAATCAGGATGAGAGAATTAATTTGAATTTGAACATTTCATGAAATTTGTCGTTGGCTACACATTACGGCAAACGAGCAAAATCAGGATGAGAGAATTAATTTGAATTTGAACATTTCATGAAATTTGTCGTTGGCTACACATTACGGCAGACGAGCAAAATCAGGATGAGAGAATTAATTTGAATTTGAACATTTCATGAAATTTGTCGTTGGCTACACATTACGGCAGACGAGCAAAATCAGGATGAGAGAATTAATTTGAATTTGAACCTTTCATGAAATTTGTCGTTGGCTACACATTACGGCAGACGAGCAAAATCAGGATGAGAGAATTAATTTGAATTTGAACATTTCATGAAATTTGTCGTTGGCTACACATTACGGCAGACGAGCAAAATCAGGATGAGAGAATTAATTTGAATTTGAACCTTTCATGAAATTTGTCGTTGGCTACACATTACGGCATACGAGCAAAATCAGGATGAGAGAATTAATTTGAATTTGAACCTTTCATGAAATTTGTCGTTGGCTACACATTACGGCAGACGAGCAAAATCAGGATGAGAGAATTAATTTGAATTTGAACATTTCATAAAATTTGTCGTTGGCTACACATTACGGCAGACGAGCAAAATCAGGATGAGAGAATTAATTTGAATTTGAACCTTTCATGAAATTTGTCGTTGGCTACACATTACGGCAGACGAGCAAAATCAGGATGAGAGAATTAATTTGAATTTGAACCTTTCATAAAATTTGTCGTTGGCTACACATTACGGCAGACGAGCAAAATCAGGATGAGAGAATTAATTTGAATTTGAACCTTTCATAAAATTTGTCGTTGGCTACACATTACGGCAGACGAGCAAAATCAGGATGAGAGAATTAATTTGAATTTGAACCTTTCATGAAATTTGTCGTTGGCTACACATTACGGCAGACGAGCAAAATCAGGATGAGAGAATTAATTTGAATTTGAACCTTTCATGAAATTTGTCGTTGGCTACACATTACGGCAGACGAGCAAAATCAGGATGAGAGAATTAATTTGAATTTGAACCTTTCATGAAATTTGTCGTTGGCTACACATTACGGCAGACGAGCAAAATCAGGATGAGAGAATTAATTTGAATTTGAACATTTCATGAAATTTGTCGTTGGCTACACATTACGGCAGACGAGCAAAATCAGGATGAGAGAATTAATTTGAATTTGAACCTTTCATGAAATTTGTCGTTGGCTACACATTACGGCAGACGAGCAAAATCAGGATGAGAGAATTAATTTGAATTTGAACCTTTCATAAAATTTGTCGTTGGCTACACATTACGGCAGACGAGCAAAATCAGGATGAGAGGATTAATTTGAATTTGAACCTTTCATGAAATTTGTCGTTGGCTACACATTACGGCAGACGAGCAAAATCAGGATGAGAGAATTAATTTGAATTTGAACCTTTCATGAAATTTGTCGTTGGCTACACATTACGGCAGACGAGCAAAACCAGGATGAGAGAATTAATTTGAATTTGAACCTTTCATAAAATTTGTCGTTGGCTACACATTACGGCAGACGAGCAAAATCAGGATGAGAGAATTAATTTGAATTTGAACCTTTCATGAAATTTGTCGTTGGCTACACATTACGGAAGACGAGCAAAATCAGGATGAGAGAATTAATTTGAATTTGAACCTTTCATGAAATTTGTCGTTGGCTACACATTACGGCAGACGAGCAAAATCAGGATGAGAGAATTAATTTGAATTTGAACCTTTCATGAAATTTGTCGTTGGCTACACATTACGGCAGACGAGCAAAATCAGGATGAGAGAATTAATTTGAATTTGAACCTTTCATGAAATTTGTCGTTGGCTACACATTACGGCAGACGAGCAAAATCAGGATGAGAGAATTAATTTGAATTTGAACATTTCATGAAATTTGTCGTTGGCTACACATTACGGCAGACGAGCAAAATCAGGATGAGAGAATTAATTTGAATTTGAACCTTTCATGAAATTTGTCGTTGGCTACACATTACGGCATACGAGCAAAATCAGGATGAGAGAATTAATTTGAATTTGAACCTTTCATGAAATTTGTCGTTGGCTACACATTACGGCAGACGAGCAAAATCAGGATGAGAGAATTAATTTGAATTTGAACATTTCATAAAATTTGTCGTTGGCTACACATTACGGCAGACGAGCAAAATCAGGATGAGAGAATTAATTTGAATTTGAACCTTTCATGAAATTTGTCGTTGGCTACACATTACGGCAGACGAGCAAAATCAGGATGAGAGAATTAATTTGAATTTGAACATTTCATGAAATTTGTCGTTGGCTACACATTACGGCAAACGAGCAAAATCAGGATGAGAGAATTAATTTGAATTTGAACCTTTCATAAAATTTGTCGTTGGCTACACATTACGGCAGACGAGCAAAATCAGGATGAGAGAATTAATTTGAATTTGAACATTTCATGAAATTTGTCGTTGGCTACACATTACGGCAGACGAGCAAAATCAGGATGAGAGAATTAATTTGAATTTGAACCTTTCATGAAATTTGTCGTTGGCTACACATTACGGCAGACGAGCAAAATCAGGATGAGAGAATTAATTTGAATTTGAACCTTTCATAAAATTTGTCGTTGGCTACACATTACGGCAGACGAGCAAAATCAGGATGAGAGGATTAATTTGAATTTGAACCTTTCATGAAATTTGTCGTTGGCTACACATTACGGCAGACGAGCAAAATCAGGATGAGAGAATTAATTTGAATTTGAACCTTTCATGAAATTTGTCGTTGGCTACACATTACGGCAGACGAGCAAAACCAGGATGAGAGAATTAATTTGAATTTGAACCTTTCATAAAATTTGTCGTTGGCTACACATTACGGCAGACGAGCAAAATCAGGATGAGAGAATTAATTTGAATTTGAACCATTCATGAAATTTGTCGTTGGCTACACATTACGGAAGACGAGCAAAATCAGGATGAGAGAATTAATTTGAATTTGAACCTTTCATGAAATTTGTCGTTGGCTACACATTACGGCAGACGAGCAAAATCAGGATGAGAGAATTAATTTGAATTTGAACCTTTCATGAAATTTGTCGTTGGCTACACATTACGGCAGACGAGCAAAATCAGGATGAGAGAATTAATTTGAATTTGAACCTTTCATGAAATTTGTCGTTGGCTACACATTACGGCAGACGAGCAAAATCAGGATGAGAGAATTAATTTGAATTTGAACATTTCATGAAATTTGTCGTTGGCTACACATTACGGCAGACGAGCAAAATCAGGATGAGAGAATTAATTTGAATTTGAACCTTTCATGAAATTTGTCGTTGGCTACACATTACGGCATACGAGCAAAATCAGGATGAGAGAATTAATTTGAATTTGAACCTTTCATGAAATTTGTCGTTGGCTACACATTACGGCAGACGAGCAAAATCAGGATGAGAGAATTAATTTGAATTTGAACATTTCATAAAATTTGTCGTTGGCTACACATTACGGCAGACGAGCAAAATCAGGATGAGAGAATTAATTTGAATTTGAACCTTTCATGAAATTTGTCGTTGGCTACACATTACGGCAGACGAGCAAAATCAGGATGAGAGAATTAATTTGAATTTGAACATTTCATGAAATTTGTCGTTGGCTACACATTACGGCAAACGAGCAAAATCAGGATGAGAGAATTAATTTGAATTTGAACCTTTCATGAAATTTGTCGTTGGCTACACATTACGGCAAACGAGCAAAGTCAGGATGAGAGAATTAATTTGAATTTGAACCTTTCATGAAATTTGTCGTTGGCTACACATTACGGCAGACGAGCAAAATCAGGATGAGAGAATTAATTTGAATTTGAACCTTTCATAAAATTTGTCGTTGGCTACACATTACGGCAGACGAGCAAAATCAGGATGAGAGAATTAATTTGAATTTGAACCTTTCATGAAATTTGTCGTTGGCTACACATTACGGCAAACGAGCAAAATCAGGATGAGAGAATTAATTTGAATTTGAACCTTTCATGAAATTTGTCGTTGGCTACACATTACGGCAGACGAGCAAAATCAGGATGAGAGAATTAATTTGAATTTGAACCTTTCATAAAATTTGTCGTTGGCTACACATTACGGCAGACGAGCAAAATCAGGATGAGAGAATTAATTTGAATTTGAACCTTTCATGAAATTTGTCGTTGGCTACACATTACGGCAGACGAGCAAAATCAGGATGAGAGAATTAATTTGAATTTGAACCTTTCATGAAATTTGTCGTTGGCTACACATTACGGCAAACGAGCAAAATCAGGATGAGAGAATTAATTTGAATTTGAACCTTTCCTGAAATTTGTCGTTGGCTACACATTACGGCAAACGAGCAAAATCAGGATGAGAGAATTAATTTGAATTTGAACCTTTCATAAAATTTGTCGTTGGCTACACATTACGGCAGACGAGCAAAATCAGGATGAGAGAATTAATTTGAATTTGAACCTTTCATGAAATTTGTCGTTGGCTACACATTACGGCAAACGAGCAAAATCAGGATGAGAGAATTAATTTGAATTTGAACCTTTCATGAAATTTGTCGTTGGCTACACATTACGGCAGACGAGCAAAATCAGGATGAGAGAATTAATTTGAATTTGAACATTTCATGAAATTTGTCGTTGGCTACACATTACGGCAGACGAGCAAAATCAGGATGAGAGAATTAATTTGAATTTGAACCTTTCATGAAATTTGTCGTTGGCTACACATTACGGCAGACGAGCAAAATCAGGATGAGAGAATTAATTTGAATTTGAACATTTCATGAAATTTGTCGTTGGCTACACATTACGGCAAACGAGCAAAATCAGGATGAGAGAATTAATTTGAATTTGAACCTTTCATGAAATTTGTCGTTGGCTACACATTACGGCAAACGAGCAAAATCAGGATGAGAGAATTAATTTGAATTTGAACCTTTCATGAAATTTGTCGTTGGCTACACATTACGGCAAACGAGCAAAATCAGGATGAGAGAATTAATTTGAATTTGAATCTTTCATGAAATTTGTCGTTGGCTACACATTACGGCAGACGAGCAAAATCAGGATGAGAGAATTAATTTGAATTTGAACATTTCATGAAATTTGTCGTTGGCTACACATTACGGCAGACGAGCAAAATCAGGATGAGAGAATTAATTTGAATTTGAACCTTTCATGAAATTTGTCGTTGGCTACACATTACGGCAGACGAGCAAAATCAGGATCAGAGAATTAATTTGAATTTGAACCTTTCATGAAATTTGTCGTTGGCTACACATTACGGCAGACGAGCAAAATCAGGATGAGAGAATTAATTTGAATTTGAACCTTTCATGAAATTTGTCGTTGGCTACACATTACGGCAGACGAGCAAAATCAGGATGAGAGAATTAATTTGAATTTGAACCTTTCATGAAATTTGTCGTTGGCTACACATTACGGCAGACGAGCAAAATCAGGATGAGAGAATTAATTTGAATTTGAACATTTCATGAAATTTGTCGTTGGCTACACATTACGGCAGACGAGCAAAATCAGGATGAGAGAATTAATTTGAATTTGAACATTTCATGAAATTTGTCGTTGGCTACACATTACGGCAAACGAGCAAAATCAGGATGAGAGAATTAATTTGAATTTGAACATTTCATGAAATTTGTCGTTGGCTACACATTACGGCAAACGAGCAAAATCAGGATGAGAGAATTAATTTGAATTTGAACATTTCATGAAATTTGTCGTTGGCTACACATTACGGTAAACGAGCAAAATCAGGATGAGAGAATTAATTTGAATTTGAATCTTTCATGAAATTTGTCGTTGGCTACACATTACGGCAGACGAGCAAAATCAGGATGAGAGAATTAATTTGAATTTGAACATTTCATGAAATTTGTCGTTGGCTACACATTACGGCAAACGAGCAAAATCAGGATGAGAGAATTAATTTGAATTTGAACATTTCATGAAATTTGTCGTTGGCTACACATTACGGCAGACGAGCAAAATCAGGATGAGAGAATTAATTTGAATTTGAACATTTCATGAAATTTGTCGTTGGCTACACATTACGGCAGACGAGCAAAATCAGGATGAGAGAATTAATTTGAATTTGAACCTTTCATGAAATTTGTCGTTGGCTACACATTACGGCAAACGAGCAAAATCAGGATGAGAGAATTAATTTGAATTTGAACCTTTCATGAAATTTGTCGTTGGCTACACATTACGGCAAACGAGCAAAATCAGGATGAGAGAATTAATTTGAATTTGAACCTTTCATAAAATTTGTCGTTGGCTACACATTACGGCAAACGAGCAAAATCAGGATGAGAGAATTAATTTGAATTTGAACCTTTCATGAAATTTGTCGTTGGCAACACATTACGGCAAACGAGCAAAATCAGGATAAGAGAATTAATTTGAATTTGAACCTTTCATGAAATTTGTCGTTGGCTACACATTACGGCAGACGAGCAAAATCAGGATGAGAGAATTAATTTGAATTTGAACCTTTCATAAAATTTGTCGTTGGCTACACATTACGGCAAACGAGCAAAATCAGGATGAGAGAATTAATTTGAATTTGAACCTTTCATGAAATTTGTCGTTGGCTACACATTACGGCAAACGAGCAAAGTCAGGATGAGAGAATTAATTTGAATTTGAACCTTTCATGAAATTTGTCGTTGGCTACACATTACGGCAAACGAACAAATTCAGGATGAGAGAATTAATTTGAATTTGAACCTTTCATGAAATTTGTCGTTGGCTACACATTACGGCAGACGAGCAAAATCAGGATGAGAGAATTAATTTGAATTTGAACATTTCATGAAATTTGTCGTTGGCTACACATTACGGCAGACGAGCAAAATCAGGATGAGAGAATTAATTTGAATTTGAACATTTCATGAAATTTGTCGTTGGCTACACATTACGGCAGACGAGCAAAATCAGGATGAGAGAATTAATTTGAATTTGAACATTTCATGAAATTTGTCGTTGGCTACACATTACGGCAAACGAGCAAAATCAGGATGAGAGAATTAATTTGAATTTGAACCTTTCATGAAATTTGTCGTTGGCTACACATTACGGCAAACGAGCAAAATCAGGATGAGAGAATTAATTTGAATTTGAACCTTTCATGAAATTTGTCTTTGGCTACACATTACGGCAGACGAGCAAAATCAGGATGAGAGAATTAATTTGAATTTGAACATTTCATGAAATTTGTCGTTGGCTACACATTACGGCAGACGAGCAAAATCAGGATGAGAGAATTAATTTGAATTTGAACATTTCATGAAATTTGTCGTTGGCTACACATTACGGCAGACGAGCAAAATCAGGATGAGAGAATTAATTTGAATTTGAACATTTCATGAAATTTGTCGTTGGCTACACATTACGGCAAACGAGCAAAATCAGGATGAGAGAATTAATTTGAATTTGAACATTTCATGAAATATGTCGTTGGCTAAACATTACGGCAAACGAGCAAAATCAGGATGAGAGAATTAATTTGAATTTGAACATTTCATGAAATTTGTCGTTGGCTAAACATTATGGCAGACGAGCAAAATCAGGATGAGAGAATTAATTTGAATTTGAACCTTTCATGAAATTTGTCGTTGGCTACACATTACGGCAGACGAGCAAAATCAGGATGAGAGAATTAATTTGAATTTGAACATTTCATGAAATTTGTCGTTGGCTACACATTACGGCAGACGAGCAAAATCAGGATGAGAGAATTAATTTGAATTTGAACCTTTCATGAAATTTGTCGTTGGCTACACATTACGGCAAACGAGCAAAATCAGGATGAGAGAATTAATTTGAATTTGAACCTTTCATGAAATTTGTCGTTGGCTACACATTACGGCAAACGAGCAAAATCAGGATGAGAGAATTAATTTGAATTTGAACATTTCATGAAATGTGTCGTTGGCTACACATTACGGCAGACGAGCAAAATCAGGATGAGAGAATTAATTTGAATTTGAACATTTCATGAAATTTGTCGTTGGCTACACATTACGGCAAACGAGCAAAATCAGGATGAGAGAATTAATTTGAATTTGAACATTTCATGAAATTTGTCGTTGGCTACACATTACGGCAGACGAGCAAAATCAGGATGAGAGAATTAATTTGAATTTGAACCTTTCATGAAATTTGTCGTTGGCTACACATTACGGCAGACGTGCAAAATCAGGATGAGAGAATTAACTTGAATTTGAACCTTTCATGAAATTTGTCGTTGGCTACACATTACGGCAGACGAGCAAAATCAGGATGAGAGAATTAACTTGAATTTGAACATTTCATGAAATTTGTCGTTGGCTACACATTACGGCAGACGAGCAAAATCAGGATGAGAGAATTAATTTGAATTTGAACCTTTCATGAAATTTGTCGTTGGCTACACATTACGGCAGACGAGCAAAATCAGGATGAGAGAATTAACTTGAATTTGAACCTTTCATGAAATTTGTCGTTGGCTACACATTACGGCAGACGAGCAAAATCAGGATGAGAGAATTAATTTGAATTTGAACCTTTCATGAAATATGTCGTTGGCTACACATTACGGCAGACGAGCAAAATCAGGATGAGAGAATTAATTTGAATTTGAACCTTTCATGAAATTTGTCGTTGGCTACACATTACGGCAGACGAGCAAAATCAGGATGAGAGAATTAACTTGAATTTGAACATTTCATGAAATTTGTCGTTGGCTACACATTACGGCAGACGAGCAAAATCAGGATGAGAGAATTAATTTGAATTTGAACCTTTCATGAAATTTGTCGTTGGCTACACATTACGGCAGACGAGCAAAATCAGGATGAGAGAATTAATAGGAATTTGAACCTTTCATGAAATTTGTCGTTGGCTACACATTACGGCAGACGAGCAAAATCAGGATGAGAGAATTAACTTGAATTTGAACCTTTCATGAAATTTGTCGTTGGCTACACATTACGGCAGACGAGCAAAATCAGGATGAGAGAATTAATTTGAATTTGAACCTTTCATGAAATTTGTCGTTGGCTACACATTACGGCAGACGAGCAAAATCAGGATGAGAGAATTAACTTGAATTTGAACCTTTCATGAAATTTGTCGTTGGCTACACATTACGGCAGACGAGCAAAATCAGGATGAGAGAATTAATTTGAATTTGAACCTTTCATGAAATTTGTCGTTGGCTACACATTACGGCAGACGAGCAAAATCAGGATGAGAGAATTAACTTGAATTTGAACCTTTCATGAAATTTGTCGTTGGCTACACATTACGGCAGACGAGCAAAATCAGGATGAGAGAATTAATTTGAATTTGAACCTTTCATGAAATTTGTCGTTGGCTACACATTACGGCAGACGAGCAAAATCAGGATGAGAGAATTAACTTGAATTTGAACATTTCATGAAATTTGTCGTTGGCTACACATTACGGCAGACGAGCAAAATCAGGATGAGAGAATTAATTTGAATTTGAACCTTTCATGAAATTTGTCGTTGGCTACACATTACGGCAGACGAGCAAAATCAGGATGAGAGAATTAACTTGAATTTGAACCTTTCATGAAATTTGTCGTTGGCTACACATTACGGCAGACGAGCAAAATCAGGATGAGAGAATTAATTTGAATTTGAACCTTTCATGAAATTTGTCGTTGGCTACACATTACGGCAGACAAGCAAAATCAGGATGAGAGAATTAATTTGAATTTGAACCTTTCATGAAATTTGTCGTTGGCTACACATTACGGCAGACGAGCAAAATCAGGATGTGAGAATTAATTGGAATTTGAACCTTTCATGAAATTTGTCGTTGGCTACACATTACGGCAGACGAGCAAAATCAGGATGAGAGAATTAACTTGAATTTGAACCTTTCATGAAATTTGTCGTTGGCTACACATTACGGCAGACGAGCAAAATCAGGATGAGAGAATTAATTTGAATTTGAACCTTTCATGAAATTTGTCGTTGGCTACACATTACGGCAGACGAGCAAAATCAGGATGAGAGAATTAATTTGAATTTGAACCTTTCATGAAATTTGTCGTTGGCTACACATTACGGCAGACGAGCAAAATCAGGATGAGAGAATTAACTTGAATTTGAACCTTTCATGAAATTTGTCGTTGGCTACACATTACGGCAGACGAGCAAAATCAGGATGAGAGAATTAATTTGAATTTGAACCTTTCATGAAATTTGTCGTTGGCTACACATTACGGCAGACGAGCAAAATCAGGATGAGAGAATTAATTTGAATTTGAACCTTTCATGAAATTTGTCGTTGGCTACACATTACGGCAGACGAGCAAAATCAGGTTGAGAGAATTAACTTGAATTTGAACCTTTCATGAAATTTGTCGTTGGCTACACATTACGGCAGACGAGCAAAATCAGGATGAGAGAATTAATTTGAATTTGAACCTTTCATGAAATTTGTCGTTGGCTACACATTACGGCAGACGAGCAAAATCAGGATGAGAGAATTAATTTGAATTTGAACCTTTCATGAAATTTGTCGTTGGCTACACATTACGGCAGACGAGCAAAATCAGGATGAGAGAATTAATTTGAATTTGAAACTTTCATGAAATTTGTCGTTGGCTACACATTACGGCAGACGAGCAAAATCAGGATGAGAGAATTAATTTGAATTTGAACATTTCATGAAATTTGTCGTTGGCTACACATTACGGCAGACGAGCAAAATCAGGATGAGAGAATTAACTTGAATTTGAACCTTTCATGAAATTTGTCGTTGGCTACACATTACGGCAGACGAGCAAAATCAGGATGAGAGAATTAATTTGAATTTGAACCTTTCATGAAATTTGTCGTTGGCTACACATTACGGCAGACGAGCAAAATCAGGATGAGAGAATTAATTTGAATTTGAACCTTTCATGAAATTTGTCGTTGGCTACACATTACGGCAGACGAGCAAAATCAGGATGAGAGAATTAACTTGAATTTGAACCTTTCATGAAATTTGTCGTTGGCTACACATTACGGCAGACGAGCAAAATCAGGATGAGAGAATTAATTTCAATTTGAACCTTTCATGAAATTTGTCGTTGGCTACACATTACGGCAGACGAGCAAAATCAGGATGAGAGAATTAATTTGAATTTGAACCTTTCATGAAATTTGTCGTTGGCTACACATTACGGCAGACGAGCAAAATCAGGATGAGAGAATTAACTTGAATTTGAACCTTTCATGAAATTTGTCGTTGGCTACACATTACGGCAGACGAGCAAAATCAGGATGAGAGAATTAATTTGAATTTGAACCTTTCATGAAATTTGTCGTTGGCTACACATTACGGCAGACGAGCAAAATCAGGATGAGAGAATTAATTTGAATTTGAACCTTTCATGAAATTTGTCGTTGGCTACACATTACGGCAGACGAGCAAAATCAGGATGAGAGAATTAACTTGAATTTGAACCTTTCATGAAATTTGTCGTTGGCTACACATTACGGCAGACGAGCAAAATCAGGATGAGAGAATTAATTTGAATTTGAACCTTTCATGAAATTTGTCGTTGGCTACACATTACGGCAGACGAGCAAAATCAGGATGAGAGAATTAATTTGAATTTGAACCTTTCATGAAATTTGTCGTTGGCTACACATTACGGCAGACGAGCAAAATCAGGATGAGAGAATTAATTTGAATTTGAACCTTTCATGAAATTTGTCGTTGGCTACACATTACGGCAGACGAGCAAAATCAGGATGAGAGAATTAATTTGAATTTGAACCTTTCATGAAATTTGTCGTTGGCTACACATTACGGCAGACGAGCAAAATCAGGATGAGAGAATTAACTTGAATTTGAACCTTTCATGAAATTTGTCGTTGGCTACACATTACGGCAGACGAGCAAAATCAGGATGAGAGAATTAATTTGAATTTGAACCTTTCATGAAATTTGTCGTTGGCTACACATTACGGCAGACGAGCAAAATCAGGATGAGAGAATTAATTTGAATTTGAACCTTTCATGAAATTTGTCGTTGGCTACACATTACGGCAGACGAGCAAAATCAGGATGAGAGAATTAACTTGAATTTGAACCTTTCATGAAATTTGTCGTTGGCTACACATTACGGCAGACGAGCAAAATCAGGATGAGAGAATTAATTTGAATTTGAACCTTTCATGAAATTTGTCGTTGGCTACACATTACGGCAGACGAGCAAAATCAGGATGAGAGAATTAATTTGAATTTGAACCTTTCATGAAATTTTTCGTTGGCTACACATTACGGCAGACGAGCAAAATCAGGATGAGAGAATTAATTTGAATTTGAAACTTTCATGAAATTTGTCGTTGGCTACACATTACGGCAGACGAGCAAAATCAGGATGAGAGAATTAATTTGAATTTGAACCTTTCATGAAATTTGTCGTTGGCTACACATTACGGCAGACGAGCAAAATCAGGATGAGAGAATTAACTTGAATTTGAACCTTTCATGGAATTTGTCGTTGGCTACACATTACGGCAGACGAGCAAAATCAGGATGAGAGAATTAATTTGAATTTGAACCTTTCATGAAATTTGTCGTTGGCTACACATTACGGCAGACGAGCAAAATCAGGATGAGAGAATTAATTTGAATTTGAACCTTTCATGAAATTTGTCGTTGGCTACACATTACGGCAGACGAGCAAAATCAGGATGAGAGAATTAACTTGAATTTGAAACTTTCATGAAATTTGTCGTTGGCTACACATTACGGCAGACGAGCAAAATCAGGATGAGAGAATTAATTTGAATTTGAACCTTTCATGAAATTTGTCGTTGGCTACACATTACGGCAGACGAGCAAAATCAGGATGAGAGAATTAATTTGAATTTGAACCTTTCATGAAATTTGTCGTTGGCTACACATTACGGCAGACGAGCAAAATCAGGATGAGAGAATTAACTTGAATTTGAACCTTTCATGAAATTTGTCGTTGGCTACACATTACGGCAGACGAGCAAAATCAGGATGAGAGAATTAATTTGAATTTGAACCTTTCATGAAATTTGTCGTTGGCTACACATTACGGCAGACGAGCAAAATCAGGATGAGAGAATTAATTTGAATTTGAACCTTTCATGAAATTTGTCGTTGGCTACACATTACGGCAGACGAGCAAAATCAGGATGAGAGAATTAACTTGAATTTGAACCTTTCATGAAATTTGTCGTTGGCTACACATTACGGCAGACGAGCAAAATCAGGATGAGAGAATTAAGTTGAATTTGAACCTTTCATGAAATTTGTCGTTGGCTACACATTACGGCAGACGAGCAAAATCAGGATGAGAGAATTAATTTGAATTTGAACCTTTCATGAAATTTGTCGTTGGCTACACATTACGGCAGACGAGCAAAATCAGGATGAGAGAATTAACTTGAATTTGAACCTTTCATGAAATTTGTCGTTGGCTACACATTACGGCAGACGAGCAAAATCAGGATGAGAGAATTAATTTGAATTTGAACCTTTCATGAAATTTGTCGTTGGCTACACATTACGGCAGACGAGCAAAATCAGGATGAGAGAATTAATTTGAATTTGAACCTTTCATGAAATTTGTCGTTGGCTACACATTACGGCAGACGAGCAAAATCAGGATGAGAGAATTAATTTGAATTTGAACCTTTCATGAAATTTGTCGTTGGCTACACATTACGGCAGACGAGCAAAATCAGGATGAGAGAATTAATTTGAATTTGAACCTTTCATGAAATTTGTCGTTGGCTACACATTACGGCAGACGAGCAAAATCAGGATGAGAGAATTAATTTGAATTTGAACATTTCATGAAATTTGTCGTTGGCTACACATTACGGCAGACGAGCAAAATCAGGATGAGAGAATTAATTTGAATTTGAACCTTTCATGAAATTTGTCGTTGGCTACACATTACGGCATACGAGCAAAATCAGGATGAGAGAATTAATTTGAATTTGAACCTTTCATGAAATTTGTCGTTGGCTACACATTACGGCAGACGAGCAAAATCAGGATGAGAGAATTAATTTGAATTTGAACATTTCATAAAATTTGTCGTTGGCTACACATTACGGCAGACGAGCAAAATCAGGATGAGAGAATTAATTTGAATTTGAACCTTTCATGAAATTTGTCGTTGGCTACACATTACGGCAGACGAGCAAAATCAGGATGAGAGAATTAATTTGAATTTGAACATTTCATGAAATTTGTCGTTGGCTACACATTACGGCAAACGAGCAAAATCAGGATGAGAGAATTAATTTGAATTTGAACCTTTCATGAAATTTGTCGTTGGCTACACATTACGGCAAACGAGCAAAGTCAGGATGAGAGAATTAATTTGAATTTGAACCTTTCATGAAATTTGTCGTTGGCTACACATTACGGCAGACGAGCAAAACCAGGATGAGAGAATTAATTTGAATTTGAACCTTTCATAAAATTTGTCGTTGGCTACACATTACGGCAGACGAGCAAAATCAGGATGAGAGAATTAATTTGAATTTGAACCTTTCATGAAATTTGTCGTTGGCTACACATTACGGCAAACGAGCAAAATCAGGATGAGAGAATTAATTTGAATTTGAACCTTTCATGAAATTTGTCATTGGCTACACATTACGGCAGACGAGCAAAATCAGGATGAGAGAATTAATTTGAATTTGAACCTTTCATAAAATTTGTCGTTGGCTACACATTACGGCAGACGAGCAAAATCAGGATGAGAGAATTAATTTGAATTTGAACCTTTCATGAAATTTGTCGTTGGCTACACATTACGGCAGACGAGCAAAATCAGGATGAGAGAATTAATTTGAATTTGAACCTTTCATGAAATTTGTCGTTGGCTACACATTACGGCAAACGAGCAAAATCAGGATGAGAGAATTAATTTGAATTTGAACCTTTCCTGAAATTTGTCGTTGGCTACACATTACGGCAAACGAGCAAAATCAGGATGAGAGAATTAATTTGAATTTGAACCTTTCATAAAATTTGTCGTTGGCTACACATTACGGCAGACGAGCAAAATCAGGATGAGAGAATTAATTTGAATTTGAACCTTTCATGAAATTTGTCGTTGGCTACACATTACGGCAAACGAGCAAAATCAGGATGAGAGAATTAATTTGAATTTGAACCTTTCATGAAATTTGTCGTTGGCTACACATTACGGCAGACGAGCAAAATCAGGATGAGAGAATTAATTTGAATTTGAACATTTCATGAAATTTGTCGTTGGCTACACATTACGGCAGACGAGCAAAATCAGGATGAGAGAATTAATTTGAATTTGAACATTTCATGAAATTTGTCGTTGGCTACACATTACGGCAGACGAGCAAAATCAGGATGAGAGAATTAATTTGAATTTGAACATTTCATGAAATTTGTCGTTGGCTACACATTACGGCAAACGAGCAAAATCAGGATGAGAGAATTAATTTGAATTTGAACCTTTCATGAAATTTGTCGTTGGCTACACATTACGGCAAACGAGCAAAATCAGGATGAGAGAATTAATTTGAATTTGAACCTTTCATGAAATTTGTCGTTGGCTACACATTACGGCAAACGAGCAAAATCAGGATGAGAGAATTAATTTGAATTTGAACCTTTCATGAAATTTGTCGTTGGCTACACATTACGGCAGACGAGCAAAATCAGGATGAGAGAATTAATTTGAATTTGAACATTTCATGAAATTTGTCGTTGGCTACACATTACGGCAGACGAGCAAAATCAGGATGAGAGAATTAATTTGAATTTGAACCTTTCATGAAATTTGTCTTTGGCTACACATTACGGCAGACGAGCAAAATCAGGATCAGAGAATTAATTTGAATTTGAACCTTTCATGAAATTTGTCGTTGGCTACACATTACGGCAGACGAGCAAAATCAGGATGAGAGAATTAATTTGAATTTGAACCTTTCATGAAATTTGTCGTTGGCTACACATTACGGCAGACGAGCAAAATCAGGATGAGAGAATTAATTTGAATTTGAACCTTTCATGAAATTTGTCGTTGGCTACACATTACGGCAGACGAGCAAAATCAGGATGAGAGAATTAATTTGAATTTGAACATTTCATGAAATTTGTCGTTGGCTACACATTACGGCAGACGAGCAAAATCAGGATGAGAGAATTAATTTGAATTTGAACATTTCATGAAATTTGTCGTTGGCTACACATTACGGCAAACGAGCAAAATCAGGATGAGAGAATTAATTTGAATTTGAACATTTCATGAAATTTGTCGTTGGCTACACATTACGGCAAACGAGCAAAATCAGGATGAGAGAATTAATTTGAATTTGAACATTTCATGAAATTTGTCGTTGGCTACACATTACGGCAAACGAGCAAAATCAGGATGAGAGAATTAATTTGAATTTGAATCTTTCATGAAATTTGTCGTTGGCTACACATTACGGCAGACGAGCAAAATCAGGATGAGAGAATTAATTTGAATTTGAACATTTCATGAAATTTGTCGTTGGCTACACATTACGGCAAACGAGCAAAATCAGGATGAGAGAATTAATTTGAATTTGAACATTTCATGAAATTTGTCGTTGGCTACACATTACGGCAGACGAGCAAAATCAGGATGAGAGAATTAATTTGAATTTGAACATTTCATGAAATTTGTCGTTGGCTACACATTACGGCAGACGAGCAAAATCAGGATGAGAGAATTAATTTGAATTTGAACCTTTCATGAAATTTGTCGTTGGCTACACATTACGGCAAACGAGCAAAATCAGGATGAGAGAATTAATTTGAATTTGAACCTTTCATGAAATTTGTCGTTGGCTACACATTACGGCAAACGAGCAAAATCAGGATGAGAGAATTAATTTGAATTTGAACCTTTCATAAAATTTGTCGTTGGCTACACATTACGGCAAACGAGCAAAATCAGGATGAGAGAATTAATTTGAATTTGAACCTTTCATGAAATTTGTCGTTGGCAACACATTACGGCAAACGAGCAAAATCAGGATAAGAGAATTAATTTGAATTTGAACCTTTCATGAAATTTGTCGTTGGCTACACATTACGGCAGACGAGCAAAATCAGGATGAGAGAATTAATTTGAATTTGAACCTTTCATAAAATTTGTCGTTGGCTACACATTACGGCAAACGAGCAAAATCAGGATGAGAGAATTAATTTGAATTTGAACCTTTCATGAAATTTGTCGTTGGCTACACATTACGGCAAACGAGCAAAGTCAGGATGAGAGAATTAATTTGAATTTGAACCTTTCATGAAATTTGTCGTTGGCTACACATTACGGCAAACGAACAAATTCAGGATGAGAGAATTAATTTGAATTTGAACCTTTCATGAAATTTGTCGTTGGCTACACATTACGGCAGACGAGCAAAATCAGGATGAGAGAATTAATTTGAATTTGAACATTTCATGAAATTTGTCGTTGGCTACACATTACGGCAGACGAGCAAAATCAGGATGAGAGAATTAATTTGAATTTGAACCTTTCATGAAATTTGTCGTTGGCTACACATTACGGCAGACGAGCAAAATCAGGATCAGAGAATTAATTTGAATTTGAACCTTTCATGAAATTTGTCGTTGGCTACACATTACGGCAGACGAGCAAAATCAGGATGAGAGAATTAATTTGAATTTGAACCTTTCATGAAATTTGTCGTTGGCTACACATTACGGCAGACGAGCAAAATCAGGATGAGAGAATTAATTTGAATTTGAACCTTTCATGAAATTTGTCGTTGGCTACACATTACGGCAGACGAGCAAAATCAGGATGAGAGAATTAATTTGAATTTGAACATTTCATGAAATTTGTCGTTGGCTACACATTACGGCAGACGAGCAAAATCAGGATGAGAGAATTAATTTGAATTTGAACATTTCATGAAATTTGTCGTTGGCTACACATTACGGCAAACGAGCAAAATCAGGATGAGAGAATTAATTTGAATTTGAACATTTCATGAAATTTGTCGTTGGCTACACATTACGGCAAACGAGCAAAATCAGGATGAGAGAATTAATTTGAATTTGAACATTTCATGAAATTTGTCGTTGGCTACACATTACGGCAAACGAGCAAAATCAGGATGAGAGAATTAATTTGAATTTGAATCTTTCATGAAATTTGTCGTTGGCTACACATTACGGCAGACGAGCAAAATCAGGATGAGAGAATTAATTTGAATTTGAACATTTCATGAAATTTGTCGTTGGCTACACATTACGGCAAACGAGCAAAATCAGGATGAGAGAATTAATTTGAATTTGAACATTTCATGAAATTTGTCGTTGGCTACACATTACGGCAGACGAGCAAAATCAGGATGAGAGAATTAATTTGAATTTGAACATTTCATGAAATTTGTCGTTGGCTACACATTACGGCAGACGAGCAAAATCAGGATGAGAGAATTAATTTGAATTTGAACCTTTCATGAAATTTGTCGTTGGCTACACATTACGGCAAACGAGCAAAATCAGGATGAGAGAATTAATTTGAATTTGAACCTTTCATGAAATTTGTCGTTGGCTACACATTACGGCAAACGAGCAAAATCAGGATGAGAGAATTAATTTGAATTTGAACCTTTCATAAAATTTGTCGTTGGCTACACATTACGGCAAACGAGCAAAATCAGGATGAGAGAATTAATTTGAATTTGAACCTTTCATGAAATTTGTCGTTGGCAACACATTACGGCAAACGAGCAAAATCAGGATAAGAGAATTAATTTGAATTTGAACCTTTCATGAAATTTGTCGTTGGCTACACATTACGGCAGACGAGCAAAATCAGGATGAGAGAATTAATTTGAATTTGAACCTTTCATAAAATTTGTCGTTGGCTACACATTACGGCAAACGAGCAAAATCAGGATGAGAGAATTAATTTGAATTTGAACCTTTCATGAAATTTGTCGTTGGCTACACATTACGGCAGACGAGCAAAATCAGGATGAGAGAATTAATTTGAATTTGAACATTTCATGAAATTTGTCGTTGGCTACACATTACGGCAGACGAGCAAAATCAGGATGAGAGAATTAATTTGAATTTGAACATTTCATGAAATTTGTCGTTGGCTACACATTACGGCAGACGAGCAAAATCAGGATGAGAGAATTAATTTGAATTTGAACATTTCATGAAATTTGTCGTTGGCTACACATTACGGCAAACGAGCAAAATCAGGATGAGAGAATTAATTTGAATTTGAACCTTTCATGAAATTTGTCGTTGGCTACACATTACGGCAAACGAGCAAAATCAGGATGAGAGAATTAATTTGAATTTGAACCTTTCATGAAATTTGTCGTTGGCTACACATTACGGCAGACGAGCAAAATCAGGATGAGAGAATTAATTTGAATTTGAACATTTCATGAAATTTGTCGTTGGCTACACATTACGGCAGACGAGCAAAATCAGGATGAGAGAATTAATTTGAATTTGAACATTTCATGAAATTTGTCGTTGGCTACACATTACGGCAGACGAGCAAAATCAGGATGAGAGAATTAATTTGAATTTGAACATTTCATGAAATTTGTCGTTGGCTACACATTACGGCAAACGAGCAAAATCAGGATGAGAGAATTAATTTGAATTTGAACATTTCATGAAATATGTCGTTGGCTAAACATTACGGCAAACGAGCAAAATCAGGATGAGAGAATTAATTTGAATTTGAACATTTCATGAAATTTGTCGTTGGCTAAACATTACGGCAGACGAGCAAAATCAGGATGAGAGAATTAATTTGAATTTGAACCTTTCATGAAATTTGTCGTTGGCTACACATTACGGCAGACGAGCAAAATCAGGATGAGAGAATTAATTTGAATTTGAACATTTCATGAAATTTGTCGTTGGCTACACATTACGGCAGACGAGCAAAATCAGGATGAGAGAATTAATTTGAATTTGAACCTTTCATGAAATTTGTCGTTGGCTACACATTACGGCAAACGAGCAAAATCAGGATGAGAGAATTAATTTGAATTTGAACATTTCATGAAATGTGTGGTTGGCTACACATTACGGCAGACGAGCAAAATCAGGATGAGAGAATTAATTTGAATTTGAACATTTCATGAAATTTGTCGTTGGCTACACATTACGGCAAACGAGCAAAATCAGGATGAGAGAATTAATTTGAATTTGAACATTTCATGAAATTTGTCGTTGGCTACACATTACGGCAGACGAGCAAAATCAGGATGAGAGAATTAATTTGAATTTGAACCTTTCATGAAATTTGTCGTTGGCTACACATTACGGCAGACGTGCAAAATCAGGATGAGAGAATTAACTTGAATTTGAACCTTTCATGAAATTTGTCGTTGGCTACACATTACGGCAGACGAGCAAAATCAGGATGAGAGAATTAACTTGAATTTGAACATTTCATGAAATTTGTCGTTGGCTACACATTACGGCAGACGAGCAAAATCAGGATGAGAGAATTAATTTGAATTTGAACCTTTCATGAAATTTGTCGTTGGCTACACATTACGGCAGACGAGCAAAATCAGGATGAGAGAATTAACTTGAATTTGAACCTTTCATGAAATTTGTCGTTGGCTACACATTACGGCAGACGAGCAAAATCAGGATGAGAGAATTAATTTGAATTTGAACCTTTCATGAAATATGTCGTTGGCTACACATTACGGCAGACGAGCAAAATCAGGATGAGAGAATTAATTTGAATTTGAACCTTTCATGAAATTTGTCGTTGGCTACACATTACGGCAGACGAGCAAAATCAGGATGAGAGAATTAACTTGAATTTGAACATTTCATGAAATTTGTCGTTGGCTACACATTACGGCAGACGAGCAAGATCAGGATGAGAGAATTAATTTGAATTTGAACCTTTCATGAAATTTGTCGTTGGCTACACATTACGGCAGACGAGCAAAATCAGGATGAGAGAATTAATAGGAATTTGAACCTTTCATGAAATTTGTCGTTGGCTACACATTACGGCAGACGAGCAAAATCAGGATGAGAGAATTAACTTGAATTTGAACCTTTCATGAAATTTGTCGTTGGCTACACATTACGGCAGACGAGCAAAATCAGGATGAGAGAATTAATTTGAATTTGAACCTTTCATGAAATTTGTCGTTGGCTACACATTACGGCAGACGAGCAAAATCAGGATGAGAGAATTAACTTGAATTTGAACCTTTCATGAAATTTGTCGTTGGCTACACATTACGGCAGACGAGCAAAATCAGGATGAGAGAATTAATTTGAATTTGAACCTTTCATGAAATTTGTCGTTGGCTACACATTACGGCAGACGAGCAAAATCAGGATGAGAGAATTAACTTGAATTTGAACCTTTCATGAAATTTGTCGTTGGCTACACATTACGGCAGACGAGCAAAATCAGGATGAGAGAATTAATTTGAATTTGAACCTTTCATGAAATTTGTCGTTGGCTACACATTACGGCAGACGAGCAAAATCAGGATGAGAGAATTAACTTGAATTTGAACATTTCATGAAATTTGTCGTTGGCTACACATTACGGCAGACGAGCAAAATCAGGATGAGAGAATTAATTTGAATTTGAACCTTTCATGAAATTTGTCGTTGGCTACACATTACGGCAGACGAGCAAAATCAGGATGAGAGAATTAACTTGAATTTGAACCTTTCATGAAATTTGTCGTTGGCTACACATTACGGCAGACGAGCAAAATCAGGATGAGAGAATTAATTTGAATTTGAACCTTTCATGAAATTTGTCGTTGGCTACACATTACGGCAGACAAGCAAAATCAGGATGAGAGAATTAATTTGAATTTGAACCTTTCATGAAATTTGTCGTTGGCTACACATTACGGCAGACGAGCAAAATCAGGATGAGAGAATTAATTGGAATTTGAACCTTTCATGAAATTTGTCGTTGGCTACACATTACGGCAGACGAGCAAAATCAGGATGAGAGAATTAACTTGAATTTGAACCTTTCATGAAATTTGTCGTTGGCTACACATTACGGCAGACGAGCAAAATCAGGATGAGAGAATTAATTTGAATTTGAACCTTTCATGAAATTTGTCGTTGGCTACACATTACGGCAGACGAGCAAAATCAGGATGAGAGAATTAATTTGAATTTGAACCTTTCATGAAATTTGTCGTTGGCTACACATTACGGCAGACGAGCAAAATCAGGATGAGAGAATTAACTTGAATTTGAACCTTTCATGAAATTTGTCGTTGGCTACACATTACGGCAGACGAGCAAAATCAGGATGAGAGAATTAATTTGAATTTGAACCTTTCATGAAATTTGTCGTTGGCTACACATTACGGCAGACGAGCAAAATCAGGATGAGAGAATTAATTTGAATTTGAACCTTTCATGAAATTTGTCGTTGGCTACACATTACGGCAGACGAGCAAAATCAGGATGAGAGAATTAACTTGAATTTGAACCTTTCATGAAATTTGTCGTTGGCTACACATTACGGCAGACGAGCAAAATCAGGATGAGAGAATTAATTTGAATTTGAACCTTTCATGAAATTTGTCGTTGGCTACACATTACGGCAGACGAGCAAAATCAGGATGAGAGAATTAATTTGAATTTGAACCTTTCATGAAATTTGTCGTTGGCTACACATTACGGCAGACGAGCAAAATCAGGATGAGAGAATTAATTTGAATTTGAAACTTTCATGAAATTTGTCGTTGGCTACACATTACGGCAGACGAGCAAAATCAGGATGAGAGAATTAATTTGAATTTGAACATTTCATGAAATTTGTCGTTGGCTACACATTACGGCAGACGAGCAAAATCAGGATGAGAGAATTAACTTGACTTTGAACCTTTCATGAAATTTGTCGTTGGCTACACATTACGGCAGACGAGCAAAATCAGGATGAGAGAATTAATTTGAATTTGAACCTTTCATGAAATTTGTCGTTGGCTACACATTACGGCAGACGAGCAAAATCAGGATGAGAGAATTAATTTGAATTTGAACCTTTCATGAAATTTGTCGTTGGCTACACATTACGGCAGACGAGCAAAATCAGGATGAGAGAATTAACTTGAATTTGAACCTTTCATGAAATTTGTCGTTGGCTACACATTACGGCAGACGAGCAAAATCAGGATGAGAGAATTAATTTCAATTTGAACCTTTCATGAAATTTGTCGTTGGCTACACATTACGGCAGACGAGCAAAATCAGGATGAGAGAATTAATTTGAATTTGAACCTTTCATGAAATTTGTCGTTGGCTACACATTACGGCAGACGAGCAAAATCAGGATGAGAGAATTAACTTGAATTTGAACCTTTCATGAAATTTGTCGTTGGCTACACATTACGGCAGACGAGCAAAATCAGGATGAGAGAATTAATTTGAATTTGAACCTTTCATGAAATTTGTCGTTGGCTACACATTACGGCAGACGAGCAAAATCAGGATGAGAGAATTAATTTGAATTTGAACCTTTCATGAAATTTGTCGTTGGCTACACATTACGGCAGACGAGCAAAATCAGGATGAGAGAATTAACTTGAATTTGAACCTTTCATGAAATTTGTCGTTGGCTACACATTACGGCAGACGAGCAAAATCAGGATGAGAGAATTAATTTGAATTTGAACCTTTCATGAAATTTGTCGTTGGCTACACATTACGGCAGACGAGCAAAATCAGGATGAGAGAATTAATTTGAATTTGAACCTTTCATGAAATTTGTCGTTGGCTACACATTACGGCAGACGAGCAAAATCAGGATGAGAGAATTAATTTGAATTTGAACCTTTCATGAAATTTGTCGTTGGCTACACATTACGGCAGACGAGCAAAATCAGGATGAGAGAATTAATTTGAATTTGAACCTTTCATGAAATTTGTCGTTGGCTACACATTACGGCAGACGAGCAAAATCAGGATGAGAGAATTAACTTGAATTTGAACCTTTCATGAAATTTGTCGTTGGCTACACATTACGGCAGACGAGCAAAATCAGGATGAGAGAATTAATTTGAATTTGAACCTTTCATGAAATTTGTCGTTGGCTACACATTACGGCAGACGAGCAAAATCAGGATGAGAGAATTAATTTGAATTTGAACCTTTCATGAAATTTGTCGTTGGCTACACATTACGGCAGACGAGCAAAATCAGGATGAGAGAATTAACTTGAATTTGAACCTTTCATGAAATTTGTCGTTGGCTACACATTACGGCAGACGAGCAAAATCAGGATGAGAGAATTAATTTGAATTTGAACCTTTCATGAAATTTGTCGTTGGCTACACATTACGGCAGACGAGCAAAATCAGGATGAGAGAATTAATTTGAATTTGAACCTTTCATGAAATTTGTCGTTGGCTACACATTACGGCAGACGAGCAAAATCAGGATGAGAGAATTAATTTGAATTTGAAACTTTCATGAAATTTGTCGTTGGCTACACATTACGGCAGACGAGCAAAATCAGGATGAGAGAATTAATTTGAATTTGAACCTTTCATGAAATTTGTCGTCGGCTACACATTACGGCAGACGAGCAAAATCAGGATGAGAGAATTAACTTGAATTTGAACCTTTCATGAAATTTGTCGTTGGCTACACATTACGGCAGACGAGCAAAATCAGGATGAGAGAATTAATTTGAATTTGAACCTTTCATGAAATTTGTCGTTGGCTACACATTACGGCAGACGAGCAAAATCAGGATGAGAGAATTAATTTGAATTTGAACCTTTCATGAAATTTGTCGTTGGCTACACATTACGGCAGACGAGCAAAATCAGGATGAGAGAATTAACTTGAATTTGAAACTTTCATGAAATTTGTCGTTGGCTACACATTACGGCAGACGAGCAAAATCAGGATGAGAGAATTAATTTGAATTTGAACCTTTCATGAAATTTGTCGTTGGCTACACATTACGGCAGACGAGCAAAATCAGGATGAGAGAATTAATTTGAATTTGAACCTTTCATGAAATTTGTCGTTGGCTACACATTACGGCAGACGAGCAAAATCAGGATGAGAGAATTAACTTGAATTTGAACCTTTCATGAAATTTGTCGTTGGCTACACATTACGGCAGACGAGCAAAATCAGGATGAGAGAATTAATTTGAATTTGAACCTTTCATGAAATTTGTCGTTGGCTACACATTACGGCAGACGAGCAAAATCAGGATGAGAGAATTAATTTGAATTTGAACCTTTCATGAAATTTGTCGTTGGCTACACATTACGGCAGACGAGCAAAATCAGGATGAGAGAATTAACTTGAATTTGAACCTTTCATGAAATTTGTCGTTGGCTACACATTACGGCAGACGAGCAAAATCAGGATGAGAGAATTAAGTTGAATTTGAACCTTTCATGAAATTTGTCGTTGGCTACACATTACGGCAGACGAGCAAAATCAGGATGAGAGAATTAATTTGAATTTGAACCTTTCATGAAATTTGTCGTTGGCTACACATTACGGCAGACGAGCAAAATCAGGATGAGAGAATTAACTTGAATTTGAACCTTTCATGAAATTTGTCGTTGGCTACACATTACGGCAGACGAGCAAAATCAGGATGAGAGAATTAATTTGAATTTGAACCTTTCATGAAATTTGTCGTTGGCTACACATTACGGCAGACGAGCAAAATCAGGATGAGAGAATTAATTTGAATTTGAACCTTTCATGAAATTTGTCGTTGGCTACACATTACGGCAGACGAGCAAAATCAGGATGAGAGAATTAATTTGAATTTGAACCTTTCATGAAATTTGTCGTTGGCTACACATTACGGCAGACGAGCAAAATCAGGATGAGAGAATTAATTTGAATTTGAACCTTTCATGAAATTTGTCGTTGGCTACACATTACGGCAGACGAGCAAAATCAGGATGAGAGAATTAACTTGAATTTGAACCTTTCATGAAATTTGTCGTTGGCTACACATTACGGCAGACGAGCAAAATCAGGATGAGAGAATTAATTTGAATTTGAACCTTTCATGAAATTTGTCGTTGGCTACACATTACGGCAGACGAGCAAAATCAGGATGAGAGAATTAATTTGAATTTGAACCTTTCATGAAATTTGTCGTTGGCTACACATTACGGCAGACGAGCAAAATCAGGATGAGAGAATTAATTTGAATTTGAACCTTTCATGAAATTTGTCGTTGGCTACACATTACGGCAGACGAGCAAAATCAGGATGAGAGAATTAACTTGAATTTGAACCTTTCATGAAATTTGTCGTTGGCTACACATTACGGCAGACGAGCAAAATCAGGATGAGAGAATTAATTTGAATTTGAACCTTTCATGAAATTTGTCGTTGGCTACACATTACGGCAGACGAGCAAAATCAGGATGAGAGAATTAATTTGAATTTGAACCTTTCATGAAATTTGTCGTTGGCTACACATTACGGCAGACGAGCAAAATCAGGATGAGAGAATTAACTTGAATTTGAACCTTTCATGAAATTTGTCGTTGGCTACACATTACGGCAGACGAGCAAAATCAGGATGAGAGAATTAATTTGAATTTGAACCTTTCATGAAATTTGTCGTTGGCTACACATTACGGCAGACGAGCAAAATCAGGATGAGAGAATTAATTTGAATTTGAACCTTTCATGAAATTTGTCGTTGGCTACACATTACGGCAGACGAGCAAAATCAGGATGAGAGAATTAACTTGAATTTGAACCTTTCATGAAATTTGTCGTTGGCTACACATTACGGCAGACGAGCAAAATCAGGATGAGAGAATTAATTTGAATTTGAACCTTTCATGAAATTTGTCGTTGGCTACACATTACGGCAGACGAGCAAAATCAGGATGAGAGAATTAACTTGAATTTGAACCTTTCATGAAATTTGTCGTTGGCTACACATTACGGCAGACGAGCAAAATCAGGATGAGAGAATTAATTTGAATTTGAACCTTTCATGAAATTTGTCGTTGGCTACACATTACGGCAGACGAGCAAAATCAGGATGAGAGAATTAATTTGAATTTGAACCTTTCATGAAATTTGTCGTTGGCTACACATTACGGCAGACGAGCAAAATCAGGATGAGAGAATTAACTTGAATTTGAACATTTCATGAAATTTGTCGTTGGCTACACATTACGGCAGACGAGCAAAATCAGGATGAGAGAATTAATTTGAATTTGAACCTTTCATGAAATTTGTCGTTGGCTACACATTACGGCAGACGAGCAAAATCAGGATGAGAGAATTAACTTGAATTTGAACATTTCATGAAATTTGTCGTTGGCTACACATTACGGCAGACGAGCAAAATCAGGATGAGAGAATTAATTTGAATTTGAACCTTTCATGAAATTTGTCGTTGGCTACACATTACGGCAGACGAGCAAAATCAGGATGAGAGAATTAACTTGAATTTGAACCTTTCATGAAATTTGTCGTTGGCTACACATTACGGCAGACGAGCAAAATCAGGATGAGAGAATTAATTTGAATTTGAACCTTTCATAAAATTTGTCGTTGGCTACACATTACGGCAGACGAGCAAAATCAGGATGAGAGAATTAACTTGAATTTGAACATTTCATGAAATTTGTCGTTGGCTACACATTACGGCAGACGAGCAAAATCAGGATGAGAGAATTAATTTGAATTTGAACCTTTCATGAAATTTGTCGTTGGCTACACATTACGGCAGACGAGCAAAATCAGGATGAGAGAATTAACTTGAATTTGAACATTTCATGAAATTTGTCGTTGGCTACACATTACGGCAGACGAGCAAAATCAGGATGAGAGAATTAATTTGAATTTGAACCTTTCATGAAATTTGTCGTTGGCTACACTTTACGGCAGACGAGCAAAATCAGGATGAGAGAATTAATTTGAATTTGAACCTTTCATGAAATTTGTCGTTGGCTACACATTACGGCAGACGAGCAAAATCAGGATGAGAGAATTAATTTGAATTTGAACCTTTCATGAAATTTGTCGTTGGCTACACATTACGGCAGACGAGCAAAATCAGGATGAGAGAATTAACTTGAATTTGAACATTTCATGAAATTTGTCGTTGGCTAAACATTACGGCAGACGAGCAAAATCAGGATGAGAGAATTAACTTGAATTTGAACATTTCATGAAATTTGTCGTTGGCTACACATTACGGCAGACGAGCAAAATCAGGATGAGAGAATTAACTTGAATTTGAACATTTCATGAAATTTGTCGTTGGCTACACATTACGGCAGACGAGCAAAATCAGGATGAGAGAATTAATTTGAATTTGAACATTTCATGAAATTTGTCGTTGGCTACACATTACGGCAGACAAGCAAAATCAGGATGAGAGAATTAACTTGATTTTGAACCTTTCATGAAATTTGTCGTTGGCTACACATTACGGCAGACGAGCAAAATCAGGATGAGAGAATTAATTTGAATTTGAACATTTCATGAAATTTGTCGTTGGCTACACATTACGGCAGACGAGCAAAATCAGGATGAGAGAATTAATTTGAATTTGAACCTTTCATGAAATTTGTCGTTGGCTACACATTACGGCAGACGAGCAAAATTAGGATGAGAGAATTAATTTGAATTTGAACATTTCATGAAATTTGTCGTTGGCTACACATTACGGCAGACGAGCAAAATCAGGATGAGAGAATTAACTTGAATTTGAACATTTCATGAAATTTGTCGTTGGCTACACATTACGGCAGACGAGCAAAATCAGGATGAGAGAATTAATTTGAATTTGAACCTTTCATGAAATTTGTCGTTGGCTACACATTACGGCAGACGAGCAAAATCAGGATGAGAGAATTAATTTGAATTTGAACATTTCATGAAATTTGTCGTTGGCTACACATTACGGCAGACGAGCAAAATCAGGATGAGAGAATTAACTTGAATTTGAACATTTCATGAAATTTGTCGTTGGCTACACATTACGGCAGACGAGCAAAATCAGGATGAGAGAATTAATTTGAATTTGAACATTTCATGAAATTTGTCGTTGGCTACACATTACGGCAGACGAGCAAAATCAGGATGAGAGAATTAACTTGAATTTGAACATTTCATGAAATTTGTCGTTGGCTACACATTACGGCAGACGAGCAAAATCAGGATGAGAGAATTAATTTGAATTTGAACATTTCATGAAATTTGTCGTTGGCTACACATTACGGCAGACGAGCAAAATCAGGATGAGAGAATTAACTTGAATTTGAACATTTCATGAAATTTGTCGTTGGCTACACATTACGGCAGACGAGCAAAATCAGGATGAGAGAATTAATTTGAATTTGAACATTTCATGAAATTTGTCGTTGGCTACACATTACGGCAGACGAGCAAAATCAGGATGAGAGAATTAACTTGAATTTGAACATTTCATGAAATTTGTCATTGGCTACACATTACGGCAGACGAGCAAAATCAGGATGAGAGAATTAATTTGAATTTGAACATTTCATGAAATTTGTCGTTGGCTACACATTACGGCAGACGAGCAAAATCAGGATGAGAGAATTAATTTGAATTTGAACATTTCATGAAATTTGTCGTTGGCTACACATTACGGCAGACGAGCAAAATCAGGATGAGAGAATTAACTTGAATTTGAACATTTCATGAAATTTGTCGTTGGCTACACATTACGGCAGACGAGCAAAATCAGGATGAGAGAATTAACTTGAATTTGAACATTTCATGAAATTTGTCGTTGGCTACACATTACGGCAGACGAGCAAAATCAGGATGAGAGAATTAATTTGAATTTGAACATTTCATGAAATTTGTCGTTGGCTACACATTACGGCAGACGAGCAAAATCAGGATGAGAGAATTAATTTGAATTTGAACATTTCATGAAATTTGTCGTTGGCTACACATTACGGCAGACGAGCAAAATCAGGATGAGAGAATTAATTTGAATTTGAACCTTCATGAAATTTGTCGTTGGCTACACATTACGGCAGACGAGCAAAATCAGGATGAGAGAATTAATTTGAATTTGAACATTTCATGAAATTTGTCGTTGGCTACACATTACGGCAGACGAGCAAAATCAGGATGAGAGAATTAATTTGAATTTGAACCTTTCATGAAATTTGTCGTTGGCTACACATTACGGCAGACGAGCAAAATCAGGATGAGAGAATTAATTTGAATTTGAACATTTCATGAAATTTGTCGTTGGCTACACATTACGGCAGACGAGCAAAATCAGGATGAGAGAATTAACTTGAATTTGAACATTTCATGAAATTTGTCGTTGGCTACACATTACGGCAGACGAGCAAAATCAGGATGAGAGAATTAATTTGAATTTGAACATTTCATGAAATTTGTCGTTGGCTACACATTACGGCAGACGAGCAAAATCAGGATGAGAGAATTAATTTGAATTTGAACCTTTCATGAAATTTGTCGTTGGCTACACATTACGGCAGACGAGCAAAATCAGGATGAGAGAATTAATTTGAATTTGAACATTTCATGAAATTTGTCGTTGGCTACACATTACGGCAGACGAGCAAAATCAGGATGAGAGAATTAACTTGAATTTGAACATTTCATGAAATTTGTCGTTGGCTACACATTACGGCAGACGAGCAAAATCAGGATGAGAGAATTAATTTGAATTTGAACCTTTCATGAAATTTGTCGTTGGCTACACATTACGGCAGACGAGCAAAATCAGGATGAGAGAATTAATTTGAATTTGAACATTTCATGAAATTTGTCGTTGGCTACACATTACGGCAGACGAGCAAAATCAGGATGAGAGAATTAACTTGAATTTGAACATTTCATGAAATTTGTCGTTGGCTACACATTACGGCAGACGAGCAAAATCAGGATGAGAGAATTAATTTGAATTTGAACATTTCATGAAATTTGTCGTTGGCTACACATTACGGCAGACGAGCAAAATCAGGATGAGAGAATTAATTTGAATTTGAACCTTTCATGAAATTTGTCGTTGGCTACACATTACGGCAGACGAGCAAAAACAGGATGAGAGAATTAACTTGAATTTGAACATTTCATGAAATTTGTCGTTGGCTACACATTACGGCAGACGAGCAAAATCAGGATGAGAGAATTAATTTGAATTTGAACATTTCATGAAATTTGTCGTTGGCTACACATTACGGCAGACGAGCAAAATCAGGATGAGAGAATTAATTTGAATTTGAACCTTTCATGAAATTTGTCGTTGGCTACACATTACGGCAGACGAGCAAAATCAGGATGAGAGAATTAATTTGAATTTGAACCTTTCATGAAATTTGTCGTTGGCTACACATTACGGCAGACGAGCAAAATCAGGATGAGAGAATTAATTTGAATTTGAACCTTTCATGAAATTTGTCGTTGGCTACACATTACGGCAGACGAGCAAAATCAGGATGAGAGAATTAATTTGAATTTGAACCTTTCATGAAATTTGTCGTTGGCTACACATTACGGCAGACGAGCAAAATCAGGATGAGAGAATTAATTTGAATTTGAACATTTCATGAAATTTGTCGTTGGCTACACATTACGGCAGACGAGCAAAATCAGGATGAGAGAATTAACTTGAATTTGAACATTTCATGAAATTTGTCGTTGGCTACACATTACGGCAGACGAGCAAAATCAGGATGAGAGAATTAATTTGAATTTGAACATTTCATGAAATTTGTCGTTGGCTACACATTACGGCAGACGAGCAAAATCAGGATGAGAGAATTAATTTGAATTTGAACCTTTCATGAAATTTGTCGTTGGCTACACATTACGGCAGACGAGCAAAATCAGGATGAGAGAATTAATTTGAATTTGAACCTTTCATGAAATTTGTCGTTGGCTACACATTACGGCAGACGAGCAAAATCAGGATGAGAGAATTAATTTGAATTTGAACATTTCATGAAATTTGTCGTTGGCTACACATTACGGCAGACGAGCAAAATCAGGATGAGAGAATTAACTTGAATTTGAACATTTCATGAAATTTGTCGTTGGCTACACATTACGGCAGACGAGCAAAATCAGGATGAGAGAATTAATTTGAATTTGAACCTTTCATGAAATTTGTCGTTGGCTACACATTACGGCAGACGAGCAAAATCAGGATGAGAGAATTAATTTGAATTTGAACATTTCATGAAATTTGTCGTTGGCTACACATTACGGCAGACGAGCAAAATCAGGATGAGTGAATTAACTTGAATTTGAACATTTCATGAAATTTGTCGTTGGCTACACATTACGGCAGACGAGCAAAATCAGGATGAGAGAATTAATTTGAATTTGAACATTTCATGAAATTTGTCGTTGGCTACACATTACGGCAGACGAGCAAAATCAGGATGAGAGAATTAATTTGAATTTGAACCTTTCATGAAATTTGTCGTTGGCTACACATTACGGCAGACGAGCAAAATCAGGATGAGAGAATTAATTTGAATTTGAACATTTCATGAAATTTGTCGTTGGCTACACATTACGGCAGACGAGCAAAATCAGGATGAGAGAATTAATTTGAATTTGAACATTTCATGAAATTTGTCGTTGGCTACACATTACGGCAGACGAGCAAAATCAGGATGAGAGAATTAATTTGAATTTGAACCTTTCATGAAATTTGTCGTTGGCTACACATTACGGCAGACGAGCAAAATCAGGATGAGAGAATTAATTTGAATTTGAACCTTTCATGAAATTTGTCGTTGGCTACACATTACGGCAGACGAGCAAAATCAGGATGAGAGAATTAATTTGAATTTGAACCTTTCATGAAATTTGTCGTTGGCTACACATTACGGCAGACGAGCAAAATCAGGATGAGAGAATTAATTTGAATTTGAACCTTTCATGAAATTTGTCGTTGGCTACACATTACGGCAGACGAGCAAAATCAGGATGAGAGAATTAATTTGAATTTGAACATTTCATGAAATTTGTCGTTGGCTACACATTACGGCAGACGAGCAAAATCAGGATGAGAGAATTAACTTGAATTTGAACATTTCATGAAATTTGTCGTTGGCTACACATTACGGCAGACGAGCAAAATCAGGATGAGAGAATTAATTTGAATTTGAACCTTTCATGAAATTTGTCGTTGGCTACACATTACGGCAGACGAGCAAAATCAGGATGAGAGAATTAATTTGAATTTGAACCTTTCATGAAATTTGTCGTTGGCTACACATTACGGCAGACGAGCAAAATCAGGATGAGAGAATTAACTTGAATTTGAACCTTTCATGAAATTTGTCGTTGGCTACACATTACGGCAGACGAGCAAAATCAGGATGAGAGAATTAATTTGAATTTGAACCTTTCATGAAATTTGTCGTTGGCTACACATTACGGCAGACGAGCAAAATCAGGATGAGAGAATTAATTTGAATTTGAACCTTTCATGAAATTTGTCGTTGGCTACACATTACGGCAGACGAGCAAAATCAGGATGAGAGAATTAATTTGAATTTGAACCTTTCATGAAATTTGTCGTTGGCTACACATTACGGCAGACGAGCAAAATCAGGATGAGAGAATTAATTTGAATTTGAACCTTTCATGAAATTTGTCGTTGGCTACACATTACGGCAGACGAGCAAAATCAGGATGAGAGAATTAATTTGAATTTGAACCTTTCATGAAATTTGTCTTGGCTACACATTACGGCAGACGAGCAAAATCAGGATGAGAGAATTAACTTGAATTTGAACATTTCATGAAATTTGTCGTTGGCTACACATTACGGCAGACGAGCAAAATCAGCATGAGAGAATTAATTTGAATTTGAACCTTTCATGAAATTTGTCGTTGGCTACACATTACGGCAGACGAGCAAAATCAGGATGAGAGAATTAATTTGAATTTGAACCTTTCATGAAATTTGTCGTTGGCTACACATTACGGCAGACGAGCAAAATCAGGATGAGAGAATTAATTTGAATTTGAACATTTCATGAAATTTGTCGTTGGCTACACATTACGGCAAACGAGCAAAATCAGGATGAGAGAATTAATTTGAATTTGAACATTTCATGAAATTTGTCGTTGGCTACACATTACGGCAACAAGCAAAATCAGGATGAGAGAATTAATTTGAATTTGAACCTTTCATGAAATTTGTCGTTGGCTACACATTACGGCAGACGAGCAAAATCAGGATGAGAGAATTAATTTGAATTTGAACATTTCATGAAATTTGTCGTTGGCTACACATTACGGCAAACGAGCAAAATCAGGATGAGAGAATTAATTTGAATTTGAACATTTCATGAAATTTGTCGTTGGCTACACATTACGGCAGACGAGCAAAATCAGGATGAGAGAATTAATTTGAATTTGAACCTTCATGAAATTTGTCGTTGGCTACACATTACGGCAGACGAGCAAAATCAGGATGAGAGAATTAATTTGAATTTGAACATTTCATGAAATTTGTCGTTGGCTACACATTACGGCAAACGAGCAAAATCAGGATGAGAGAATTAATTTGAATTTGAACATTTCATGAAATTTGTCGTTGGCTACACATTACGGCAAACGAGCAAAATCAGGATGAGAGAATTAATTTGAATTTGAACATTTCATGAAATTTGTCGTTGGCTACACATTACGGCAGACGAGCAAAATCAGGATGAGAGAATTAATTTGAATTTGAACCTTTCATGAAATTTGTCGTTGGCTACACATTACGGCAGACGAGCAAAATCAGGATGAGAGAATTAATTTGAATTTGAACCTTTCATGAAATTTGTCGTTGGCTACACATTACGGCAGACGAGCAAAATCAGGATGAGAGAATTAATTTGAATTTGAACCTTTCATGAAATTTGTCGTTGGCTACACATTACGGCAGACGAGCAAAATCAGGATGAGAGAATTAATTTGAATTTGAACCTTTCATGAAATTTGTCGTTGGCTACACATTACGGCAGACGAGCAAAATCAGGATGAGAGAATTAATTTGAATTTGAACATTTCATGAAATTTGTCGTTGGCTACACATTACGGCAGACGAGCAAAATCAGGATGAGAGAATTAACTTGAATTTGAACATTTCATGAAATTTGTCGTTGGCTACACATTACGGCAGACGAGCAAAATCAGGATGAGAGAATTAATTTGAATTTGAACCTTTCATGAAATTTGTCGTTGGCTACACATTACGGCAGACGAGCAAAATCAGGATGAGAGAATTAATTTGAATTTGAACCTTTCATGAAATTTGTCGTTGGCTACACATTACGGCAGACGAGCAAAATCAGGATGAGAGAATTAATTTGAATTTGAACATTTCATGAAATTTGTCGTTGGCTACACATTACGGCAAACGAGCAAAATCAGGATGAGAGAATTAATTTGAATTTGAACATTTCATGAAATTTGTCGTTGGCTACACATTACGGCAGACGAGCAAAATCAGGATGAGAGAATTAATTTGAATTTGAACCTTTCATGAAATTTGTCGTTGGCTACACATTACGGCAGACGAGCAAAATCAGGATGAGAGAATTAATTTGAATTTGAACCTTTCATGAAATTTGTCGTTGGCTACACATTACGGCAAACGAGCAAAATCAGGATGAGAGAATTAATTTGAATTTGAACATTTCATGAAATTTGTCGTTGGCTACACATTACGGCAGACGAGCAAAATCAGGATGAGAGAATTAATTTGAATTTGAACATTTCATGAAATTTGTCGTTGGCTACACATTACGGCAAACGAGCAAAATCAGGATGAGAGAATTAATTTGAATTTGAACCTTTCATGAAATTTGTCGTTGGCTACACATTACGGCAGACGAGCAAAATCAGGATGAGAGAATTAATTTGAATTTGAACCTTTCATGAAATTTGTCGTTGGCTACACATTACGGCAGACGAGCAAAATCAGGATGAGAGAATTAATTTGAATTTGAACCTTTCATGAAATTTGTCGTTGGCTACACATTACGGCAAACGAGCAAAATCAGGATGAGAGAATTAATTTGAATTTGAACATTTCATGAAATTTGTCGTTGGCTACACATTACGGCAGACGAGCAAAATCAGGATGAGAGAATTAATTTGAATTTGAACATTTCATGAAATTTGTCGTTGGCTACACATTACGGCAGACGAGCAAAATCAGGATGAGAGAATTAATTTGAATTTGAACCTTTCATGAAATTTGTCGTTGGCTACACATTACGGCAAACGAGCAAAATCAGGATGAGAGAATTAATTTGAATTTGAACATTTCATGAAATTTGTCGTTGGCTACACATTACGGCAACGAGCAAAATCAGGATGAGAGAATTAATTTGAATTTGAACATTTCATGAAATTTGTCGTTGGCTACACATTACGGCAGACGAGCAAAATCAGGATGAGAGAATTAATTTGAATTTGAACATTTCATGAAATTTGTCGTTGGCTACACATTACGGCAGACGAGCAAAATCAGGATGAGAGAATTAATTTGAATTTGAACATTTCATGAAATTTGTCGTTGGCTACACATTACGGCAAACGAGCAAAATCAGGATGAGAGAATTAATTTGAATTTGAACCTTTCATGAAATTTGTCGTTGGCTACACATTACGGCAGACGAGCAAAATCAGGATGAGAGAATTAATTTGAATTTGAACATTTCATGAAATTTGTCGTTGGCTACACATTACGGCAGACGAGCAAAATCAGGATGAGAGAATTAATTTGAATTTGAACCTTTCATGAAATTTGTCGTTGGCTACACATTACGGCAGACGAGCAAAATCAGGATGAGAGAATTAATTTGAATTTGAACCTTTCATGAAATTTGTCGTTGGCTACACATTACGGCAACGAGCAAAATCAGGATGAGAGAATTAATTTGAATTTGAACATTTCATGAAATTTGTCGTTGGCTACACATTACGGCAGACGAGCAAAATCAGGATGAGAGAATTAATTTGAATTTGAACATTTCATGAAATTTGTCGTTGGCTACACATTACGGCAAACGAGCAAAATCAGGATGAGAGAATTAATTTGAATTTGAACCTTTCATGAAATTTGTCGTTGGCTACACATTACGGCAGACGAGCAAAATCAGGATGAGAGAATTAATTTGAATTTGAACCTTTCATGAAATTTGTCGTTGGCTACACATTACGGCAGACGAGCAAAATCAGGATGAGAGAATTAATTTGAATTTGAACCTTTCATGAAATTTGTCGTTGGCTACACATTACGGCAAACGAGCAAAATCAGGATGAGAGAATTAATTTGAATTTGAACATTTCATGAAATTTGTCGTTGGCTACACATTACGGCAGACGAGCAAAATCAGGATGAGAGAATTAATTTGAATTTGAACATTTCATGAAATTTGTCGTTGGCTACACATTACGGCAGACGAGCAAAATCAGGATGAGAGAATTAATTTGAATTTGAACCTTTCATGAAATTTGTCGTTGGCTACACATTACGGCAGACGAGCAAAATCAGGATGAGAGAATTAATTTGAATTTGAACATTTCATGAAATTTGTCGTTGGCTACACATTACGGCAGACGAGCAAAATCAGGATGAGAGAATTAATTTGAATTTGAACCTTTCATGAAATTTGTCGTTGGCTACACATTACGGCAGACGAGCAAAATCAGGATGAGAGAATTAATTTGAATTTGAACATTTCATGAAATTTGTCGTTGGCTACACTTACGGCTGACGAGCAAAATCAGGATGAGAGAATTAATTTGAATTTGAACATTTCATGAAATTTGTCGTTGGCTACACATTACGGCAGACGAGCAAAATCAGGATGAGAGAATTAATTTGAATTTGAACATTTCATGAAATTTGTCGTTGGCTACACATTACGGCAAACGAGCAAAATCAGGATGAGAGAATTAATTTGAATTTGAACATTTCATGAAATTTGTCGTTGGCTACACATTACGGCAGACGAGCAAAATCAGGATGAGAGAATTAATTTGAATTTGAACATTTCATGAAATTTGTCGTTGGCTACACATTACGGCAGACGAGCAAAATCAGGATGAGAGAATTAATTTGAATTTGAACATTTCATGAAATTTGTCGTTGGCTACACATTACGGCAAACGAGCAAAATCAGGATGAGAGAATTAATTTGAATTTGAACATTTCATGAAATTTGTCGTTGGCTACACATTACGGCAGACGAGCAAAATCAGGATGAGAGAATTAATTTGAATTTGAACATTTCATGAAATTTGTCGTTGGCTACACATTACGGCAGACGAGCAAAATCAGAATGAGAGAATTAATTTGAATTTGAACATTTCATGAAATTTGTCGTTGGCTACACATTACGGCAAACGAGCAAAATCAGGATGAGAGAATTAATTTGAATTTGAACATTTCATGAAATTTGTCGTTGGCTACACATTACGGCAAACGAGCAAAATCAGGATGAGAGAATTAATTTGAATTTGAACATTTCATGAAATTTGTCGTTGGCTACACATTACGGCAGACGAGCAAAATCAGGATGAGAGAATTAATTTGAATTTGAACCTTTCATGAAATTTGTCGTTGGCTACACATTACGGCAGACGAGCAAAATCAGGATGAGAGAATTAATTTGAATTTGAACATTTCATGAAATTTGTCGTTGGCTACACATTACGGCAAACGAGCAAAATCAGGATGAGAGAATTAATTTGAATTTGAACCTTTCATGAAATTTGTCGTTGGCTACACATTACGGCAGACGAGCAAAATCAGGATGAGAGAATTAATTTGAATTTGAACCTTTCATGAAATTTGTCGTTGGCTACACATTACGGCAGACGAGCAAAATCAGGATGAGAGAATTAATTTGAATTTGAACATTTCATGAAATTTGTCGTTGGCTACACATTACGGCAGACGAGCAAAATCAGGATGAGAGAATTAATTTGAATTTGAACATTTCATGAAATTTGTCGTTGGCTACACATTACGGCAAACGAGCAAAATCAGGATGAGAGAATTAATTTGAATTTGAACCTTTCATGAAATTTGTCGTTGGCTACACATTACGGCAGATGAGCAAAATCAGGATGAGAGAATTAATTTGAATTTGAACATTTCATGAAATTTGTCGTTGGCTACACATTACGGCAAACGAGCAAAATCAGGATGAGAGAATTAATTTGAATTTGAACATTTCATGAAATTTTTCTTTGGCTACACATTACGGCAGACGAGCAAAATCAGGATGAGAGAATTAATTTGAATTTGAACATTTCATGAAATTTGTCGTTGGCTACACATTACGGCAAACGAGCAAAATCAGGATGAGAGAATTAATTTGAATTTGAACATTTCATGAAATTTGTCGTTGGCTACACATTACGGCAGACGAGCAAAATCAGGATGAGAGAATTAATTTGAATTTGAACCTTTCATGAAATTTGTCGTTGGCTACACATTACGGCAGACGAGCAAAATCAGGATGAGAGAATTAATTTGAATTTGAACATTTCATGAAATTTGTCGTTGGCTACACATTACGGCAGACGAGCAAAATCAGGATGAGAGAATTAATTTGAATTTGAACATTTCATGAAATTTGTCGTTGGCTACACATTACGGCAAACGAGCAAAATCAGGATGAGAGAATTAATTTGAATTTGAACCTTTCATGAAATTTGTCGTTGGCTACACATTACGGCAGATGAGCAAAATCAGGATGAGAGAATTAATTTGAATTTGAACATTTCATGAAATTTGTCGTTGGCTACACATTACGGCAAACGAGCAAAATCAGGATGAGAGAATTAATTTGAATTTGAACATTTCATGAAATTTTTCTTTGGCTACACATTACGGCAGACGAGCAAAATCAGGATGAGAGAATTAATTTGAATTTGAACATTTCATGAAATTTGTCGTTGGCTACACATTACGGCAAACGAGCAAAATCAGGATGAGAGAATTAATTTGAATTTGAACATTTCATGAAATTTGTCGTTGGCTACACATTACGGCAAACGAGCAAAATCAGGATGAGAGAATTAATTTGAATTTGAACATTTCATGAAATTTGTCGTTGGCTACACATTACGGCAGACGAGCAAAATCAGGATGAGAGAATTAATTTGAATTTGAACATTTCATGAAATTTGTCGTTGGCTACACATTACGGCAGACGAGCAAAATCAGGATGAGAGAATTAATTTGAATTTGAACCTTTCATGAAATTTGTCGTTGGCTACACATTACGGCAAACGAGCAAAATCAGGATGAGAGAATTAATTTGAATTTGAACATTTCATGAAATTTGTCGTTGGCTACACATTACGGCAAACGAGCAAAATCAGGATGAGAGAATTAATTTGAATTTGAACATTTCATGAAATTTGTCGTTGGCTACACATTACGGCAGACGAGCAAAATCAGGATGAGAGAATTAATTTGAATTTGAACATTTCATGAAATTTGTCGTTGGCTACACATTACGGCAGACGAGCAAAATCAGGATGAGAGAATTAATTTGAATTTGAACATTTCATGAAATTTGTCGTTGGCTACACATTACGGCAAACGAGCAAAATCAGGATGAGAGAATTAATTTGAATTTGAACCTTTCATGAAATTTGTCGTTGGCTACACATTACGGCAGATGAGCAAAATCAGGATGAGAGAATTAATTTGAATTTGAACCTTTCATGAAATTTGTCGTTGGCTACACATTACGGCAGACGAGCAAAATCAGGATGAGAGAATTAATTTGAATTTGAACCTTTCATGAAATTTGTCGTTGGCTACACATTACGGCAGACGAGCAAAATCAGGATGAGAGAATTAATTTGAATTTGAACATTTCATGAAATTTGTCGTTGGCTACACATTACGGCAAACGAGCAAAATCAGGATGAGAGAATTAATTTGAATTTGAACATTTCATGAAATTTGTCGTTGGCTACACATTACGGCTGACGAGCAAAATCAGGATGAGAGAATTAATTTGAATTTGAACATTTCATGAAATTTGTCGTTGGCTACACATTACGGCAGACGAGCAAAATCAGGATGAGAGAATTAATTTGAATTTGAACATTTCATGAAATTTGTCGTTGGCTACACATTACGGCAAACGAGCAAAATCAGGATGAGAGAATTAATTTGAATTTGAACATTTCATGAAATTTGTCGTTGGCTACACATTACGGCAGACGAGCAAAATCAGGATGAGAGAATTAATTTGAATTTGAACATTTCATGAAATTTGTCGTTGGCTACACATTACGGCAAACGAGCAAAATCAGGATGAGAGAATTAATTTGAATTTGAACATTTCATGAAATTTGTCGTTGGCTACACATTACGGCAAACGAGCAAAATCAGGATGAGAGAATTAATTTGAATTTGAACATTTCATGAAATTTGTCGTTGGCTACACATTACGGCAGACGAGCAAAATCAGGATGAGAGAATTAATTTGAATTTGAACCTTTCATGAAATTTGTCGTTGGCTACACATTACGGCAGACGAGCAAAATCAGGATGAGAGAATTAATTTGAATTTGAACATTTCATGAAATTTGTCGTTGGCTACACATTACGGCAAACGAGCAAAATCAGGATGAGAGAATTAATTTGAATTTGAACCTTTCATGAAATTTGTCGTTGGCTACACATTACGGCAGACGAGCAAAATCAGGATGAGAGAATTAATTTGAATTTGAACCTTTCATGAAATTTGTCGTTGGCTACACATTACGGCAGACGAGCAAAATCAGGATGAGAGAATTAATTTGAATTTGAACATTTCATGAAATTTGTCGTTGGCTACACATTACGGCAGACGAGCAAAATCAGGATGAGAGAATTAATTTGAATTTGAACATTTCATGAAATTTGTCGTTGGCTACACATTACGGCAAACGAGCAAAATCAGGATGAGAGAATTAATTTGAATTTGAACCTTTCATGAAATTTGTCGTTGGCTACACATTACGGCAGATGAGCAAAATCAGGATGAGAGAATTAATTTGAATTTGAACATTTCATGAAATTTGTCGTTGGCTACACATTACGGCAAACGAGCAAAATCAGGATGAGAGAATTAATTTGAATTTGAACATTTCATGAAATTTTTCTTTGGCTACACATTACGGCAGACGAGCAAAATCAGGATGAGAGAATTAATTTGAATTTGAACATTTCATGAAATTTGTCGTTGGCTACACATTACGGCAAACGAGCAAAATCAGGATGAGAGAATTAATTTGAATTTGAACATTTCATGAAATTTGTCGTTGGCTACACATTACGGCAGACGAGCAAAATCAGGATGAGAGAATTAATTTGAATTTGAACCTTTCATGAAATTTGTCGTTGGCTACACATTACGGCAGACGAGCAAAATCAGGATGAGAGAATTAATTTGAATTTGAACATTTCATGAAATTTGTCGTTGGCTACACATTACGGCAGACGAGCAAAATCAGGATGAGAGAATTAATTTGAATTTGAACATTTCATGAAATTTGTCGTTGGCTACACATTACGGCAAACGAGCAAAATCAGGATGAGAGAATTAATTTGAATTTGAACCTTTCATGAAATTTGTCGTTGGCTACACATTACGGCAGACGAGCAAAATCAGGATGAGAGAATTAATTTGAATTTGAACATTTCATGAAATTTGTCGTTGGCTACACATTACGGCAAACGAGCAAAATCAGGATGAGAGAATTAATTTGAATTTGAACATTTCATGAAATTTGTCGTTGGCTACACATTACGGCAGACGAGCAAAATCAGGATGAGAGAATTAATTTGAATTTGAACATTTCATGAAATTTGTCGTTGGCTACACATTACGGCAAACGAGCAAAATCAGGATGAGAGAATTAATTTGAATTTGAACATTTCATGAAATTTGTCGTTGGCTACACATTACGGCAAACGAGCAAAATCAGGATGAGAGAATTAATTTGAATTTGAACATTTCATGAAATTTGTCGTTGGCTACACATTACGGCAGACGAGCAAAATCAGGATGAGAGAATTAATTTGAATTTGAACATTTCATGAAATTTGTCGTTGGCTACACATTACGGCAGACGAGCAAAATCAGGATGAGAGAATTAATTTGAATTTGAACATTTCATGAAATTTGTCGTTGGCTACACATTACGGCAAACGAGCAAAATCAGGATGAGAGAATTAATTTGAATTTGAACATTTCATGAAATTTGTCGTTGGCTACACATTACGGCAAACGAGCAAAATCAGGATGAGAGAATTAATTTGAATTTGAACATTTCATGAAATTTGTCGTTGGCTACACATTACGGCAGACGAGCAAAATCAGGATGAGAGAATTAATTTGAATTTGAACATTTCATGAAATTTGTCGTTGGCTACACATTACGGCAGACGAGCAAAATCAGGATGAGAGAATTAATTTGAATTTGAACATTTCATGAAATTTGTCGTTGGCTACACATTACGGCAAACGAGCAAAATCAGGATGAGAGAATTAATTTGAATTTGAACCTTTCATGAAATTTGTCGTTGGCTACACATTACGGCAGATGAGCAAAATCAGGATGAGAGAATTAATTTGAATTTGAACCTTTCATGAAATTTGTCGTTGGCTACACATTACGGCAGACGAGCAAAATCAGGATGAGAGAATTAATTTGAATTTGAACATTTCATGAAATTTGTCGTTGGCTACACATTACGGCAGACGAGCAAAATCAGGATGAGAGAATTAATTTGAATTTGAACATTTCATGAAATTTGTCGTTGGCTACACATTACGGCAAACGAGCAAAATCAGGATGAGAGAATTAATTTGAATTTGAACATTTCATGAAATTTGTCGTTGGCTACACATTACGGCTGACGAGCAAAATCAGGATGAGAGAATTAATTTGAATTTGAACATTTCATGAAATTTGTCGTTGGCTACACATTACGGCAGACGAGCAAAATCAGGATGAGAGAATTAATTTGAATTTGAACATTTCATGAAATTTGTCGTTGGCTACACATTACGGCAAACGAGCAAAATCAGGATGAGAGAATTAATTTGAATTTGAACATTTCATGAAATTTGTCGTTGGCTACACATTACGGCAGACGAGCAAAATCAGGATGAGAGAATTAATTTGAATTTGAACATTTCATGAAATTTGTCGTTGGCTACACATTACGGCAGACGAGCAAAATCAGGATGAGAGAATTAATTTGAATTTGAACATTTCATGAAATTTGTCGTTGGCTACACATTACGGCAAACGAGCAAAATCAGGATGAGAGAATTAATTTGAATTTGAACATTTCATGAAATTTGTCGTTGGCTACACATTACGGCAGACGAGCAAAATCAGGATGAGAGAATTAATTTGAATTTGAACATTTCATGAAATTTGTCGTTGGCTACACATTACGGCAGACGAGCAAAATCAGGATGAGAGAATTAATTTGAATTTGAACATTTCATGAAATTTGTCGTTGGCTACACATTACGGCAAACGAGCAAAATCAGGATGAGAGAATTAATTTGAATTTGAACATTTCATGAAATTTGTCGTTGGCTACACATTACGGCAAACGAGCAAAATCAGGATGAGAGAATTAATTTGAATTTGAACATTTCATGAAATTTGTCGTTGGCTACACATTACGGCAGACGAGCAAAATCAGGATGAGAGAATTAATTTGAATTTGAACCTTTCATGAAATTTGTCGTTGGCTACACATTACGGCAGACGAGCAAAATCAGGATGAGAGAATTAATTTGAATTTGAACATTTCATGAAATTTGTCGTTGGCTACACATTACGGCAAACGAGCAAAATCAGGATGAGAGAATTAATTTGAATTTGAACCTTTCATGAAATTTGTCGTTGGCTACACATTACGGCAGACGAGCAAAATCAGGATGAGAGAATTAATTTGAATTTGAACCTTTCATGAAATTTGTCGTTGGCTACACATTACGGCAGACGAGCAAAATCAGGATGAGAGAATTAATTTGAATTTGAACATTTCATGAAATTTGTCGTTGGCTACACATTACGGCAGACGAGCAAAATCAGGATGAGAGAATTAATTTGAATTTGAACATTTCATGAAATTTGTCGTTGGCTACACATTACGGCAAACGAGCAAAATCAGGATGAGAGAATTAATTTGAATTTGAACCTTTCATGAAATTTGTCGTTGGCTACACATTACGGCAAACGAGCAAAATCAGGATGAGAGAATTAATTTGAATTTGAACCTTTCATGAAATTTGTCGTTGGCTACACATTACGGCAGACGAGCAAAATCAGGATGAGAGAATTAATTTGAATTTGAACCTTTCATGAAATTTGTCGTTGGCTACACATTACGGCAGACGAGCAAAATCAGGATGAGAGAAGTAATTTGAATTTGAACATTTCATGAAATTTGTCGTTGGCTACACATTACGGCAAACGAGCAAAATCAGGATGAGAGAATTAATTTGAATTTGAACCTTTCATGAAATTTGTCGTTGGCTACACATTACGGCAGACGAGCAAAATCAGGATGAGAGAATTAATTTGAATTTGAACATTTCATGAAATTTGTCGTTGGCCACACATTACGGCAGACGAGCAAAATCAGGATGAGAGAATTAATTTGAATTTGAACCTTTCATGAAATTTGTCGTTGGCTACACATTACGGCAGACGAGCAAAATCAGGATGAGAGAATTAATTTGAATTTGAACATTTCATGAAATTTGTCGTTGGCTACACATTACGGCAAACGAGCAAAATCAGGATGAGAGAATTATTTTGAATTTGAACATTTCATGAAATTTGTCGTTGGCTACACATTACGGCAAACGAGCAAAATCAGGATGAGAGAATTAATTTGAATTTGAACATTTCATGAAATTTGTCGTTGGCTACACATTACGGCAGACGAGCAAAATCAGGATGAGAATTAATTTGAATTTGAACCTTTCATGAAATTTGTCGTTGGCTACACATTACGGCAGACGAGCAAAATCAGGATGAGAGAATTAATTTGAATTTGAACATTTCATGAAATTTGTCGTTGGCTACACATTACGGCAAACGAGCAAAATCAGGATGAGAGAATTAATTTGAATTTGAACCTTTCATGAAATTTGTCGTTGGCTACACATTACGGCAGACGAGCAAAATCAGGATGAGAGAATTAATTTGAATTTGAACCTTTCATGAAATTTGTCGTTGGCTACACATTACGGCAGACGAGCAAAATCAGGATGAGAGAATTAATTTGAATTTGAACATTTCATGAAATTTGTCGTTGGCTACACATTACGGCAGACGAGCAAAATCAGGATGAGAGAATTAATTTGAATTTGAACATTTCATGAAATTTGTCGTTGGCTACACATTACGGCAGACGAGCAAAATCAGGATGAGAGAATTAATTTGAATTTGAACCTTTCATGAAATTTGTCGTTGGCTACACATTACGGCAGACGAGCAAAATCAGGATGAGAGAATTAATTTGAATTTGAACATTTCATGAAATTTGTCGTTGGCTACACATTACGGCAAACGAGCAAAATCAGGATGAGAGAATTAATTTGAATTTGAACATTTCATGAAATTTGTCGTTGGCTACACATTACGGCAGACGAGCAAAATCAGGATGAGAGAATTAATTTGAATTTGAACATTTCATGAAATTTGTCGTTGGCTACACATTACGGCAAACGAGCAAAATCAGGATGAGAGAATTAATTTGAATTTGAACCTTTCATGAAATTTGTCGTTGGCTACACATTACGGCAGACGAGCAAAATCAGGATGAGAGAATTAATTTGAATTTGAACATTTCATGAAATTTGTCGTTGGCTACACATTACGGCAAACGAGCAAAATCAGGATGAGAGAATTAATTTGAATTTGAACCTTTCATGAAATTTGTCGTTGGCTACACATTACGGCAAACGAGCAAAATCAGGATGAGAGAATTAATTTGAATTTGAACCTTTCATGAAATTTGTCGTTGGCTACACATTACGGCAGACGAGCAAAATCAGGATGAGAGAATTAATTTGAATTTGAACATTTCATGAAATTTGTCGTTGGCTACACATTACGGCAAACGAGCAAAATCAGGATGAGAGAATTAATTTGAATTTGAACCTTTCATGAAATTTGTCGTTGGCTACACATTACGGCAGACGAGCAAAATCAGGATGAGAGAATTAATTTGAATTTGAACCATTTCATGAAATTTGTCGTTGGCTACACATTACGGCAAACGAGCAAAATCAGGATGAGAGAATTAATTTGAATTTGAACATTTCATGAAATTTGTCGTTGGCTACACATTACGGCAAACGAGCAAAATCAGGATGAGAGAATTAATTTGAATTTGAACATTTCATGAAATTTGTCGTTGGCTACACATTACGGCAGACGAGCAAAATCAGGATGAGAGAATTAATTTGAATTTGAACCTTTCATGAAATTTGTCGTTGGCTACACATTACGGCAGACGAGCAAAATCAGGATGAGAGAATTAATTTGAATTTGAACATTTCATGAAATTTGTCGTTGGCTACACATTACGGCAAACGAGCAAAATCAGGATGAGAGAATTAATTTGAATTTGAACCTTTCATGAAATTTGTCGTTGGCTACACATTACGGCAGACGAGCAAAATCAGGATGAGAGAATTAATTTGAATTTGAACCTTTCATGAAATTTGTCGTTGGCTACACATTACGGCAGACGAGCAAAATCAGGATGAGAGAATTAATTTGAATTTGAACATTTCATGAAATTTGTCGTTGGCTACACATTACGGCAGACGAGCAAAATCAGGATGAGAGAATTAATTTGAATTTGAACATTTCATGAAATTTGTCGTTGGCTACACATTACGGCAGACGAGCAAAATCAGGATGAGAGAATTAATTTGAATTTGAACATTTCATGAAATTTGTCGTTGGCTACACATTACGGCAGACGAGCAAAATCAGGATGAGAGAATTAATTTGAATTTGAACATTTCATGAAATTTGTCGTTGGCTACACATTACGGCAAACGAGCAAAATCAGGATGAGAGAATTAATTTGAATTTGAACATTTCATGAAATTTGTCGTTGGCTACACATTACGGCAGACGAGCAAAATCAGGATGAGAGAATTAATTTGAATTTGAACATTTCATGAAATTTGTCGTTGGCTACACATTACGGCAAACGAGCAAAATCAGGATGAGAGAATTAATTTGAATTTGAACCTTTCATGAAATTTGTCGTTGGCTACACATTACGGCAGACGAGCAAAATCAGGATGAGAGAATTAATTTGAATTTGAACATTTCATGAAATTTGTCGTTGGCTACACATTACGGCAAACGAGCAAAATCAGGATGAGAGAATTAATTTGAATTTGAACCTTTCATGAAATTTGTCGTTGGCTACACATTACGGCAAACGAGCAAAATCAGGATGAGAGAATTAATTTGAATTTGAACCTTTCATGAAATTTGTCGTTGGCTACACATTACGGCAGACGAGCAAAATCAGGATGAGAGAATTAATTTGAATTTGAACATTTCATGAAATTTGTCGTTGGCTACACATTACGGCAAACGAGCAAAATCAGGATGAGAGAATTAATTTGAATTTGAACCTTTCATGAAATTTGTCGTTGGCTACACATTACGGCAAACGAGCAAAATCAGGATGAGAGAATTAATTTGAATTTGAACATTTCATGAAATTTGTCGTTGGCTACACATTACGGCAAACGAGCAAAATCAGGATGAGAGAATTAATTTGAATTTGAACCTTTCATGAAATTTGTCGTTGGCTACACATTACGGCAGACGAGCAAAATCAGGATGAGAGAATTAATTTGAATTTGAACCTTTCATGAAATTTGTCGTTGGCTACACATTACGGCAGACGAGCAAAATCAGGATGAGAGAATTAATTTGAATTTGAACCTTTCATGAAATTTGTCGTTGGCTACACATTACGGCAGAACGAGCAAAATCAGGATGAGAGAATTAATTTGAATTTGAACATTTCATGAAATTTGTCGTTGGCTACACATTACGGCAGACGAGCAAAATCAGGATGAGAGAATTAATTTGAATTTGAACATTTCATGAAATTTGTCGTTGGCTACACATTACGGCAAACGAGCAAAATCAGGATGAGAGAATTAATTTGAATTTGAACCTTTCATGAAATTTGTCGTTGGCTACACATTACGGCAAACGAGCAAAATCAGGATGAGAGAATTAATTTGAATTTGAACCTTTCATGAAATTTGTCGTTGGCTACACATTACGGCAAACGAGCAAAATCAGGATGAGAGAATTAATTTGAATTTGAACCTTTCATGAAATTTGTCGTTGGCTACACATTACGGCAGACGAGCAAAATCAGGATGAGAGAATTAATTTGAATTTGAACATTTCATGAAATTTGTCGTTGGCTACACATTACGGCAAACGAGCAAAATCAGGATGAGAGAATTAATTTGAATTTGAACCTTTCATGAAATTTGTCGTTGGCTACACATTACGGCAGACGAGCAAAATCAGGATGAGAGAATTAATTTGAATTTGAACATTTCATGAAATTTGTCGTTGGCTACACATTACGGCAGACGAGCAAAATCAGGATGAGAGAATTAATTTGAATTTGAACATTTCATGAAATTTGTCGTTGGCTACACATTACGGCAAACGAGCAAAATCAGGATGAGAGAATTAATTTGAATTTGAACATTTCATGAAATTTGTCGTTGGCTACACATTACGGCAAACGAGCAAAATCAGGATGAGAGAATTAATTTGAATTTGAACCTTTCATGAAATTTGTCGTTGGCTACACATTACGGCAGACGAGCAAAATCAGGATGAGAGAATTAATTTGAATTTGAACCTTTCATGAAATTTGTCGTTGGCTACACATTACGGCAGACGAGCAAAATCAGGATGAGAGAATTAATTTGAATTTGAACATTTCATGAAATTTGTCGTTGGCTACACATTACGGCAAACGAGCAAAATCAGGATGAGAGAATTAATTTGAATTTGAACATTTCATGAAATTTGTCGCAGGATGAGAGAATTAATTTGAATTTGAACATTTCATGAAATTTGTCGTTGGCTACACATTACGGCAGACGAGCAAAATCAGGATGAGAGAATTAATTTGAATTTGAACCTTTCATGAAATTTGTCGTTGGCTACACATTACGGCAGACGAGCAAAATCAGGATGAGAGAATTAATTTGAATTTGAACCTTTCATGAAATTTGTCGTTGGCTACACATTACGGCAGACTAGCAAAATCAGGATGAGAGAATTAATTTGAATTTGAACCTTTCATGAAATTTGTCGTTGGCTACACATTACGGCAGACGAGCAAAATCAGGATGAGAGAATTAATTTGAATTTGAACCTTTCATGAAATTTGTCGTTGGCTACACATTACGGCAGACGAGCAAAATCAGGATGAGAGAATTAATTTGAATTTGAACCTTTCATGAAATTTGTCGTTGGCTACACATTACGGCAGACGAGCAAAATCAGGATGAGAGAATTAATTTGAATTTGAACCTTTCATGAAATTTGTCGTTGGCTACACATTACGGCAGACGAGCAAAATCAGGATGAGAGAATTAATTTGAATTTGAACATTTCATGAAATTTGTCGTTGGCTACACATTACGGCAAACGAGCAAAATCAGGATGAGAGAATTAATTTGAATTTGAACCTTTCATGAAATTTGTCGTTGGCTACACATTACGGCAGACGAGCAAAATCAGGATGAGAGAATTAATTTGAATTTGAACCTTTCATGAAATTTGTCGTTGGCTACACATTACGGCAAACGAGCAAAATCAGGATGAGAGAATTAATTTGAATTTGAACCTTTCATGAAATTTGTCGTTGGCTACACATTACGGCAGACGAGCAAAATCAGGATGAGAGAATTAATTTGAATTTGAACATTTCATGAAATTTGTCGTTGGCTACACATTACGGCAAACGAGCAAAATCAGGATGAGAGAATTAATTTGAATTTGAACCTTTCATGAAATTTGTCGTTGGCTACACATTACGGCAGACGAGCAAAATCAGGATGAGAGAATTAATTTGAATTTGAACATTTCATGAAATTTGTCGTTGGCTACACATTACGGCAGACGAGCAAAATCAGGATGAGAGAATTAATTTGAATTTGAACCTTTCATGAAATTTGTCGTTGGCTACACATTACGGCAGACGAGCAAAATCAGGATGAGAGAATTAATTTGAATTTGAACCTTTCATGAAATTTGTCGTTGGCTACACATTACGGCAAACGAGCAAAATCAGGATGAGAGAATTAATTTGAATTTGAACCTTTCATGAAATTTGTCGTTGGCTACACATTACGGCAGACGAGCAAAATCAGGATGAGAGAATTAATTTGAATTTGAACCTTTCATGAAATTTGTCGTTGGCTACACATTACGGCAGACGAGCAAAATCAGGATGAGAGAATTAATTTGAATTTGAACCTTTCATGAAATTTGTCGTTGGCTACACATTACGGCAGACGAGCAAAATCAGGATGAGAGAATTAATTTGAATTTGAACCTTTCATGAAATTTGTCGTTGGCTACACATTACGGCAGACGAGCAAAATCAGGATGAGAGAATTAATTTGAATTTGAACCTTTCATAAAATTTGTCGTTGGCTACACATTACGGCAGACGAGCAAAATCAGGATGAGAGAATTAATTTGAATTTGAACCTTTCATGAAATTTGTCGTTGGCTACACATTACGGCAGACGAGCAAAATCAGGATGAGAGAATTAATTTGAATTTGAACCTTTCATGAAATTTGTCGTTGGCTACACATTACGGCAAACGAGCAAAATCAGGATGAGAGAATTAATTTGAATTTGAACCTTTCATGAAATTTGTCGTTGGCTACACATTACGGCAAACGAGCAAAATCAGGATGAGAGAATTAATTTGAATTTGAACCTTTCATGAAATTTGTCGTTGGCTACACATTACGGCAGACGAGCAAAATCAGGATGAGAGAATTAATTTGAATTTGAACCTTTCATGAAATTTGTCGTTGGCTACACATTACGGCAGACGAGCAAAATCAGGATGAGAGAATTAATTTGAATTTGAACCTTTCATGAAATTTGTCGTTGGCTACACATTACGGCAGACGAGCAAAATCAGGATGAGAGAATTAATTTGAATTTGAACATTTCATGAAATTTGTCGTTGGCTACACATTACGGCAAACGAGCAAAATCAGGATGAGAGAATTAATTTGAATTTGAACCTTTCATGAAATTTGTCGTTGGCTACACATTACGGCAGACGAGCAAAATCAGGATGAGAGAATTAATTTGAATTTGAACCTTTCATGAAATTTGTCGTTGGCTACACATTACGGCAGACGAGCAAAATCAGGATGAGAGAATTAATTTGAATTTGAACCTTTCATAAAATTTGTCGTTGGCTACGCATTACGGCAGACGAGCAAAATCAGGATGAGAGAATTAATTTGAATTTGAACCTTTCATGAAATTTGTCGTTGGCTACACATTACGGCAGACGAGCAAAATCAGGATGAGAGAATTAATTTGAATTTGGACATTTCATGAAATTTGTCGTTGGCTACACATTACGGCAAACGAGCAAAATCAGGATGAGAGAATTAATTTGAATTTGAACCTTTCATGAAATTTGTCGTTGGCTACACATTACGGCAAACGAGCAAAATCAGGATGAGAGAATTAATTTGAATTTGAACCTTTCATGAAATTTGTCGTTGGCTACACATTACGGCAGACGAGCAAAATCAGGATGAGAGAATTAATTTGAATTTGAACATTTCATGAAATTTGTCGTTGGCTACACATTACGGCAGACGAGCAAAATCAGGATGAGAGAATTAATTTGAATTTGAACCTTTCATGAAATTTGTCGTTGGCTACACATTACGGCAGACGAGCAAAATCAGGATGAGAGAATTAATTTGAATTTGAACCTTTCATGAAATTTGTCGTTGGCTACACATTACGGCAGACGAGCAAAATCAGGATGAGAGAATTAATTTGAATTTGAACCTTTCATGAAATTTGTCGTTGGCTACACATTACGGCAGACGAGCAAAATCAGGATGAGAGAATTAATTTGAATTTGAACATTTCATGAAATTTGTCGTTGGCTACACATTACGGCAGACGAGCAAAATCAGGATGAGAGAATTAATTTGAATTTGAACCTTTCATGAAATTTGTCGTTGGCTACACATTACGGCAGACGAGCAAAATCAGGATGAGAGAATTAATTTGAAGTTGAACCTTTCATGAAATTAGTCGTTGGCTACACATTACGGCAGACGAGCAAAATCAGGATGAGAGAATTAATTTGAATTTGAACCTTTCATGAAATTTGTCGTTGGCTACACATTACGGCAGACGAGCAAAATCAGGATGAGAGAATTAATTTGAATTTGAACCTTTCATGAAATTTGTCGTTGGCTACACATTACGGCAGACGAGCAAAATCAGGATGAGAGAATTAATTTGAATTTGAACATTTCATGAAATTTGTCGTTGGCTACACATTACGGCAAACGAGCAAAATCAGGATGAGAGAATTAATTTGAATTTGAACCTTTCATGAAATTTGTCGTTGGCTACACATTACGGCAGACGAGCAAAATCAGGATGAGAGAATTAATTTGAATTTGAACCTTTCATGAAATTTGTCGTTGGCTACACATTACGGCAGACGAGCAAAATCAGGATGAGAGAATTAATTTGAATTTGAACCTTTCATAAAATTTGTCGTTGGCTACGCATTACGGCAGACGAGCAAAATCAGGATGAGAGAATTAATTTGAATTTGAACCTTTCATGAAATTTGTCGTTGGCTACACATTACGGCAGACGAGCAAAATCAGGATGAGAGAATTAATTTGAATTTGGACATTTCATGAAATTTGTCGTTGGCTACACATTACGGCAAACGAGCAAAATCAGGATGAGAGAATTAATTTGAATTTGAACCTTTCATGAAATTTGTCGTTGGCTACACATTACGGCAAACGAGCAAAATCAGGATGAGAGAATTAATTTGAATTTGAACCTTTCATGAAATTTGTCGTTGGCTACACATTACGGCAGACGAGCAAAATCAGGATGAGAGAATTAATTTGAATTTGAACATTTCATGAAATTTGTCGTTGGCTACACATTACGGCAGACGAGCAAAATCAGGATGAGAGAATTAATTTGAATTTGAACCTTTCATGAAATTTGTCGTTGGCTACACATTACGGCAGACGAGCAAAATCAGGATGAGAGAATTAATTTGAATTTGAACCTTTCATGAAATTTGTCGTTGGCTACACATTACGGCAGACGAGCAAAATCAGGATGAGAGAATTAATTTGAATTTGAACCTTTCATGAAATTTGTCGTTGGCTACACATTACGGCAGACGAGCAAAATCAGGATGAGAGAATTAATTTGAATTTGAACATTTCATGAAATTTGTCGTTGGCTACACATTACGGCAGACGAGCAAAATCAGGATGAGAGAATTAATTTGAATTTGAACCTTTCATGAAATTTGTCGGTGGCTACACATTACGGCAGACGAGCAAAATCAGGATGAGAGAATTAATTTGAAGTTGAACCTTTCATGAAATTTGTCGTTGGCTACACATTACGGCAGACGAGCAAAATCAGGATGAGAGAATTAATTTGAATTTGAACCTTTCATGAAATTTGTCGTTGGCTACACATTACGGCAGACGAGCAAAATCAGGATGAGAGAATTAATTTGAATTTGAACCTTTCATGAAATTTGTCGTTGGCTACACATTACGGCAGACGAGCAAAATCAGGATGAGAGAATTAATTTGAATTTGAACCTTTCATGAAATTTGTCGTTGGCTACACATTACGGCAGACGAGCAAAATCAGGATGAGAGAATTAATTTGAATTTGAACCTTTCATGAAATTTGTCGTTGGCTACACATTACGGCAGACGAGCAAAATCAGGATGAGAGAATTAATTTGAATTTGAACCTTTCATGAAATTTGTCGTTGGCTACACATTACGGCAGACGAGCAAAATCAGGATGAGAGAATTAATTTGAATTTGAACATTTCATGAAATTTGTCGTTGGCTACACATTACGGCAAACGAGCAAAATCAGGATGAGAGAATTAATTTGAATTTGAACCTTTCATGAAATTTGTCGTTGGCTACACATTACGGCAGACGAGCAAAATCAGGATGAGAGAATTAATTTGAATTTGAACCTTTCATGAAATTTGTCGTTGGCTACACATTACGGCAAACGAGCAAAATCAGGATGAGAGAATTAATTTGAATTTGAACCTTTCATGAAATTTGTCGTTGGCTACACATTACGGCAGACGAGCAAAATCAGGATGAGAGAATTAATTTGAATTTGAACATTTCATGAAATTTGTCGTTGGCTACACATTACGGCAAACGAGCAAAATCAGGATGAGAGAATTAATTTGAATTTGAACCTTTCATGAATTTGTCGTTGGCTACACATTACGGCAGACGAGCAAAATCAGGATGAGAGAATTAATTTGAATTTGAACATTTCATGAAATTTGTCGTTGGCTACACATTACGGCAGACGAGCAAAATCAGGATGAGAGAATTAATTTGAATTTGAACCTTTCATGAAATTTGTCGTTGGCTACACATTACGGCAGACGAGCAAAATCAGGATGAGAGAATTAATTTGAATTTGAACCTTTCATAAAATTTGTCGTTGGCTACACATTACGGCAGACGAGCAAAATCAGGATGAGAGAATTAATTTCAATTTGAACCTTTCATGAAATTTGTCGTTGGCTACACATTACGGCAGACGAGCAAAATCAGGATGAGAGAATTAATTTGAATTTGAACCTTTCATGAAATTATCGTTGGCTACACATTACGGCAAACGAGCAAAATCAGGATGAGAGAATTAATTTGAATTTGAACCTTTCATGAAATTTGTCGTTGGCTACACATTACGGCAGACGAGCAAAATCAGGATGAGAGAATTAATTTGAATTTGAACCTTTCATGAAATTTGTCGTTGGCTACACATTACGGCAGACGAGCAAAATCATCATGAGAGAATTAATTTGAATTTGAACCTTTCATGAAATTTGTCGTTGGCTACACATTACGGCAGACGAGCAAAATCAGGATGAGAGAATTAATTTGAATTTGAACCTTTCATGAAATTTGTCGTTGGCTACACATTACGGCAGACGAGCAAAATCAGGATGAGAGAATTAATTTGAATTTGAACCTTTCATGAAATTTGTCGTTGGCTACACATTACGGCAGACGAGCAAAATCAGGATGAGAGAATTAATTTGAATTTGAACCTTTCATGAAATTTGTCGTTGGCTACACATTACGGCAGACGAGCAAAATCAGGATGAGAGAATTAATTTGAATTTGAACCTTTCATGAAATTTGTCGTTGGCTACACATTACGGCAGACGAGCAAAATCAGGATGAGAGAATTAATTTGAATTTGAACATTTCATGAAATTTGTCGTTGGCTACACATTACGGCAAACGAGCAAAATCAGGATGAGAGAATTAATTTGAATTTGAACCTTTCATGAAATTTGTCGTTGGCTACACATTACGGCAGACGAGCAAAATCAGGATGAGAGAATTAATTTGAATTTGAACCTTTCATGAAATTTGTCGTTGGCTACACATTACGGCAAACGAGCAAAATCAGGATGAGAGAATTAATTTGAATTTGAACCTTTCATGAAATTTGTCGTTGGCTACACATTACGGCAGACGAGCAAAATCAGGATGAGAGAATTAATTTGAATTTGAACATTTCATGAAATTTGTCGTTGGCTACACATTACGGCAAACGAGCAAAATCAGGATGAGAGAATTAATTTGAATTTGAACCTTTCATGAAATTTGTCGTTGGCTACACATTACGGCAGACGAGCAAAATCAGGATGAGAGAATTAATTTGAATTTGAACATTTCATGAAATTTGTCGTTGGCTACACATTACGGCAGACGAGCAAAATCAGGATGAGAGAATTAATTTGAATTTGAACCTTTCATGAAATTTGTCGTTGGCTACACATTACGGCAGACGAGCAAAATCAGGATGAGAGAATTAATTTGAATTTGAACCTTTCATGAAATTTGTCGTTGGCTACACATTACGGCAAACGAGCAAAATCAGGATGAGAGAATTAATTTGAATTTGAACCTTTCATGAAATTTGTCGTTGGCTACACATTACGGCAGACGAGCAAAATCAGGATGAGAGAATTAATTTGAATTTGAACCTTTCATGAAATTTGTCGTTGGCTACACATTACGGCAGACGAGCAAAATCAGGATGAGAGAATTAATTTGAATTTGAACCTTTCATGAAATTTGTCGTTGGCTACACATTACGGCAGACGAGCAAAATCAGGATGAGAGAATTAATTTGAATTTGAACATTTCATGAAATTTGTCGTTGGCTACACATTACGGCAAACGAGCAAAATCAGGATGAGAGAATTAATTTGAATTTGAACCTTTCATGAAATTTGTCGTTGGCTACACATTACGGCAGACGAGCAAAATCAGGATGAGAGAATTAATTTGAATTTGAACCTTTCATGAAATTTGTCGTTGGCTACACATTACGGCAGACGAGCAAAATCAGGATGAGAGAATTAATTTGAATTTGAACCTTTCATAAAATTTGTCGTTGGCTACACATTACGGCAGACGAGCAAAATCAGGATGAGAGAATTAATTTCAATTTGAACCTTTCATGAAATTTGTCGTTGGCTACACATTACGGCAGACGAGCAAAATCAGGATGAGAGAATTAATTTGAATTTGAACCTTTCATGAAATTTGTCGTTGGCTACACATTACGGCAAACGAGCAAAATCAGGATGAGAGAATTAATTTGAATTTGAACCTTTCATGAAATTTGTCGTTGGCTACACATTACGGCAAACGAGCAAAATCTGGATGAGAGAATTAATTTGAATTTGAACCTTTCATGAAATTTGTCGTTGGCTACACATTACGGCAGACGAGCAAAATCAGGATGAGAGAATTAATTTGAATTTGAACCTTTCATGAAATTTGTCGTTGGCTACACATTACGGCAAACGAGCAAAATCAGGATGAGAGAATTAATTTGAATTTGAACCTTTCATGAAATTTGTCGTTGGCTACACATTACGGCAGACGAGCAAAATCAGGATGAGAGAATTAATTTGAATTTGAACATTTCATGAAATTTGTCGTTGGCTACACATTACGGCAAACGAGCAAAATCAGGATGAGAGAATTAATTTGAATTTGAACCTTTCATGAAATTTGTCGTTGGCTACACATTACGGCAGACGAGCAAAATCAGGATGAGAGAATTAATTTGAATTTGAACCTTTCATGAAATTTTTCGTTGGCTACACATTACGGCAGACGAGCAAAATCAGGATGAGAGAATTAATTTGAATTTGAACCTTTCATAAAATTTGTCGTTGGCTACACATTACGGCAGACGAGCAAAATCAGGATGAGAGAATTAATTTGAATTTGAACCTTTCATGTAATTTGTCGTTGGCTACACATTACGGCAGACGAGCAAAATCAGGATGAGAGAATTAATTTGAATTTGAACCTTTCATGAAATTTGTCGTTGGCTACACATTACGGCAGACGAGCAAAATCAGGATGAGAGAATTAATTTGAATTTGAACCTTTCATGAAATTTGTCGTTGGCTACACATTACGGCAGACGAGCAAAATCAGGATGAGAGAATTAATTTGAATTTGAACCTTTCATAAAATTTGTCGTTGGCTACACATTACGGCAGACGAGCAAAATCAGGATGAGAGAATTAATTTGAATTTGAACCTTTCATGAAATTTGTCGTTGGCTACACATTACGGCAAACGAGCAAAATCAGGATGAGAGAATTAATTTGAATTTGAACCTTTCATGAAATTTGTCGTTGGCTACACATTACGGCAAACGATCAAAATTAGGATGAGAGAATTAATTTGAATTTGAACCTTTCATAAAATTTGTCGTTGGCTACACATTACGGCAGACGAGCAAAATCAGGATGAGAGAATTAATTTGAATTTGAACATTTCATGAAATTTGTCGTTGGCTACACATTACGGCAGACGAGCAAAATCAGGATGAGAGAATTAATTTGAATTTGAACCTTTCATGAAATTTGTCGTTGGCTACACATTACGGCAGACGAGCAAAATCAGGATGAGAGAATTAATTTGAATTTGAACCTTTCATGAAATTTGTCGTTGGCTACACATTACGGCAAACGAGCAAAATCAGGATGAGAGAATTAATTTGAATTTGAACCTTTCATGAAATTTGTCGTTGGCTACACATTACGGCAGACGAGCAAAATCAGGATGAGAGAATTAATTTGAATTTGAACCTTTCATAAAATTTGTCGTTGGCTACACATTACGGCAGACGAGCAAAATCAGGATGAGAGAATTAATTTGAATTTGAACCTTTCATGAAATTTGTCGTTGGCTACACATTACGGCAGACGAGCAAAATCAGGATGAGAGAATTAATTTGAATTTGAACCTTTCATAAAATTTGTCGTTGGCTACACATTACGGCAGACGAGCAAAATCAGGATGAGAGAATTAATTTGAATTTGAACCTTTCATGAAATTTGTCGTTGGCTACACATTACGGCAGACGAGCAAAATCAGGATGAGAGAATTAATTTGAATTTGAACCTTTCATGAAATTTGTCGTTGGCTACACATTACGGCAAACGAGCAAAATCAGGATGAGAGAATTAATTTGAATTTGAACCTTTCATAAAATTTGTCGTTGGCTACACATTACGGCAGACGAGCAAAATCAGGATGAGAGAATTAATTTGAATTTGAACCTTTCATAAAATTTGTCGTTGGCTACACATTACGGCAGACGAGCAAAATCAGGATGAGAGACTTAATTTGAATTTGAGTCTTTCACGAGATTTGTCATTGGCATTACATTATGGCAGACTCAAAATATCAGGAAGGGTGCGTTCATATGTTTTCTATAACTACGCGATATAAAGTTTTCGTTTCATACTGATGTTATAAATTTATTTCGGAACGACAACCTGAAAAGTAGAGACAAATAAACAA
>CAXIWW010000003.1:5000-47500 GCA_964036315.1 Acanthosepion esculentum | reverse complement strand
TATATATATATATATATATATATATATATATATATATGCTGTATATGTATATATATATATATATATATGCTGTATATGTATATATGTATATATATATATAGGCTGTAGATATATATATATATGCTGTATATGTATATATGTATATATATATATATAGGCTGTAGATATATATATATATGCTGTATATGTATATATGTATATATATATATAGGCTGTATATGTATATATATGCTGTATATGTATATATGTATATATATATATATATATATATATATGCCGTATACGTATATATATATATATATATATATATATATATATATATATATATGCTGTATATGTATATATGTATAGATATATATATATGCTGTATATGTATATATGTATAGATATATATATATGCTGTATATGTATATATGTATAGATATATATATATGCTGTATATGTATATATGTATATATATATATATATGCTGTATATGTATATATGTATATATATGCTGTATATGTATATATGTATATATATATATATATGCTGTATATGTATATGTATATATATGCTGTATATGTATATATATATATATGCTGTATATGTATATATATATATATGCTGTATATGTATATATATATATATATATATATGCTGTATATGTATATATGTATATATATATATATATGCTGTATATGTATATATATATATATATATTATATATATATATTAGCTGTATATGTATATATATATATATATATATGCTGTATATGTATATATGTATATATATATATATATATGCTGTATATGTATATATGTATATATATATATATATATATATGCTGTATATGTATATATGTATATATATATATATATATATGCTGTATATGTATATATGTATATATATATATATATATATATGCTGTATATGTATATATGTATATATATATGCTGTATATGTATATATGTATATATATATATATATGCTGTATATGTATATATGTATATATATATATATATATGCTGTATATGTATATATGTATATATATATATATATATGCTGTATATGTATATATGTATATATATATATATATATGCTGTATATGTATATATATATATATATATATATATATATATATGCTGTATATGTATATATGTATATATATATATGCTGTATATGTATATATGTTTATATATATATATATATGCTGTATATGTATATATATGCTGTATATGTATATATATATATGCTGTGTATGTATATATATATATGCTGTATATGTATATATATATATGCTGTGTATGTATATATATATATGCTGTATATGTATATATATATATATGCTGTATATATATATATATGTTTTATATGTATATATATATATATATGCTGTATATGTATATATGTATATATATATATATATGCTGTATATGTATATATGTGTATATATATATATATATGCTGTATATGTATATATGTGTATATATATATATATATGCTGTATATGTATATATGTATATATATATATATATATATGCTGTATATGTATATATATATATATATGCTGTATATGTATATATGTATATATATATATATATGCTGTATATGTATATATATATATATATATATGCTGTATATGTATATATATATATATATATATATGCTGTATATGTATATATATATATATATATATATGCTGTATATGTATATATATATATATATATATATATATATATGCTGTATATGTATATATATATATATATATATATGCTGTATATGTATATATATATATATATATATGCTGTATATGTATATATATATATATATATATGCTGTATATGTATATATATATATATATATATGCTGTATATGTATATATATATATATATATATATATATATGCTGTATATGTATATATATATATATATATGCTGTATATGTATATATATATATATATATATATGCTGTATATGTATATATATATATATATATATGCTGTATATGTATATATATATATATATATATGCTGTATATATATATATGTACATATATATATGCTGTATATATATATATGCTGTATATATATATATGTATATATATATGCTGTATATATATATATGTACATATATATATGCTGTATATATATATATGCTGTATATATATATATGTATATATATATGCTGTATATATATATATGCTGTATATATATATATGTATATATATATGCTGTATATGTATATATATATATATATATATATGCTGTATATATATATATATATGCTGTATATATATATATATATGCTGTATATATATATATATGCTGTATATGTATATATATATATATGCTGTATATGTATATATATATATATATGCTGTATATGTATATATATATATGCTGTATATGTATATATATATATATGCTGTATATGTATATATATATATATGCTGTATATGTATATATATATATATGCTGTATATGTATATATAGATATATATATGCTGTATATGTATATATATATATGCTGTATATGTATATGTATATATATATATATGCTGTATATGTATATGTATATATATATATGCTGTATATGTATATGTATATATATATATGCTGTATATGTATATATATATATATGCTGTATATATATATATATATATATATATATATATATGCTGTATATGTATATATATATATATGCTGTATATGTATATATATATATATGCTGTATATGTATATATATATATATGCTGTATATGTATATATATATATATGCTGTATATGTATATATATATATATGCTGTATATGTATATATATATATATGCTGTATATATATATATATGCTGTATATGTATATATATATGCTGTATATATATATATATGCTGTATATATATATATATATGCTGTATATATATATATATGCTGTATATATATATATATATGCTGTATATATATATATATATATGCTGTATATATATATATATATGCTGTATATATATATATATGCTGTATATATATATATATGCTGTATATGTATATATATATATATGCTGTATATGTATATATATATATATGCTGTATATGTATATATATATGCTGTATATGTATATATATATATATATATATATGCTGTATATGTATATATATATATATATATATGCTGTATATGTATATATATATATATGCTGTATATGTATATATATATGCTGTATATGTATATATATATATATATATGCTGTATATGTATATATATATATATATATGCTGTATATGTATATATAATCTGTATATGTATATATGTATATATATATAGGCTGTATATGTATATATATGCTGTATATGTATATATGTATATATATATATAGGCTGTATATGTATATATGTATATATATATATAGGCTGTATATGTATATATATGCTGTATATGTATATATGTATATATATATATAGGCTGTATATGTATATATATATATATAGGCTGTATATATGTATATATATATATATAGGCTGTATATGTGTATATATATATATATAGGCTATATATGTGTATATATATATATATATATAGGCTGTATATGTGTATATATATATATACGCTGTATATGTATATATGTATATATATATATAGGCTGTATATATGTATATATATAGGCTGTATATATGTATATATATATGCTGTATATGTATATATGTGTATATATATATATATATGCTGTATGTATATATATGTATATATATATATGCTGTATGTATATATATATGCTATATATATATGCTGTATGTATATATATATATGCTGTATATATATGCTGTATGTATATATATATGCTGTATATATATATATATGCTGTATATATATATATATGCTGTATATATATATATGCTGTATATATATATATATATATATATATATATATACATATATATGCTGTGTACATATATATCTATATATATATATATATATATGCTGTGTATATATATATATATATATGCTGTGTATATATATATATATATATATATGCTGTGTGTATATATATATATATATATATATATATGCTGTGTATGTATATATATATATATATATATATATATATATATATATATATATGCTGTGTATGTATATATATATATATATATATATATATGCTGTGTATATATATATATATATATGCTGTGTATACATATATATATATATATATATATATATATATGCTCTCTGTATATATATATATATATATGCTGTGTATATATATATATATATATATATGCTGTGTATATATATATATATATATATATATATATATATGCTGTGTGTATATATATATATATATATATGCTGTGTATGTGTATATATATATATATATGCTGTGTGTATATATATATATATATACATATGCTGTGTGTATATATATATATATATATATATATATATATATATATATATATATATGCTGTGTATGTATATATATATATATATATATGCTGTGTATTTATATATATATATATATATGCTGTGTATGTATATATATATATATATATGCTGTGTATGTATATATATATATATATATGCTGTGTATGTATATATATATATATATATGCTGTGTATGTATATATATATATATATATGCTGTGTATGTATATATATATATATATATGCTGTGTATGTATATATATATATATATATGCTGTGTATGTATATATATATATATATATGCTGTGTATGTATATATATATATATGCTGTGTATGTATATATATATATATATATGCTGTGTATGTATATATATATATATATATGCTGTGTATGTATATATATATATATATATATATATATATGCTGTGTATATATATATATATATATATGCTGTGTATATATATATATATATATATATATATGCTGTGTATATATATATATATATATATATGCTGTGTATGTATATATATATATATATATATATGCTGTGTATATATATATATATATATATATATATGCTGTGTATATATATATATATATATATATATATATATATATGCTGTGTATATATATATATTTATATATATATGCTGTGTATATATATATATTTATATATATATGCTGTGTATATATATATATACATATATATATATGCTGTATGTATATATATTTATATATATATGCTGTGTATATATATATATATATATATATGCTCGATATATATATATATATATATATATGCTGTGTATATATATATATATATATATATGCTGTGTATATATATATATATATATATATGCTGTGTATATATATATATATATATATGCTGTGTATATATATATATATATATATATGCTGTGTATATATATATATTTATATATATATGCTGTGTATATATATATATTTATATATATATGCTGTGTATATATATATATATATATATATGCTGTGTATATATATATATATATATATATATGCTGTGTATATATATATATATATATATATATATATATGCTGTGTATATATATATATATATATATGCTGTGTATATATATATATATATATGCTGTATATATATATATATATATATGTTGTGTATATATATATAGTTATATATATATGTTGTGTATATATATATAGTTATATATATATGCTGTGTATATATATATATATGCTGTGTATATATATATATATATATACATATATATGCTGTATATATATATATGTATATATATATATATGCTGTGTACATATATATATATATATATATATATATAAAGTATATCATTGATGAACAAATAAGGCTCTTTCTTAGAAATCTCAATACTAAGCAAATAGTACATAATACTGCTTCTACTAATCTCAAACATATTAATCTCCTATATCGTAATCAAATGCATACTAATTATAAACAAGATGAAAATATACTAAAAAAATTAGTAAATACTAACATAACTACAACAGATCCTAGCAAAAAAATTAAGTTTATTATATAGTACACTAAATCTAGTATATCCAACTCAATTATTCGCAATGATTCTTCTCCCCCGGTTAGCGATTTGAAAAAAAACAACATTGTTTACAAAATCAGGTGCCCTTTGGGAGATTGTATCTCCAACAAACTAAATAATATCTATGTTGGTCGCACCATAAACTCGCTTTCACGACACTTGACACTACATTTGAATGATAACTTTAACATTTTTAGTCATTTAAAACAACATGACTGGCCGCATACACAATTCCGGAAAATCCTCGTCGAAAACACAACTATACTTAAACATGAAAACAATAAACAAAAACTAAAAATTCTTGAAGGTATATACATAAAACAGTTGAAACCTAACCTGAACAAAATAAACTATGAAATCTCCACAAATATCCTTAAATGCCTATAATTAGTAACAGAGGCCATTGGTTCATACCAACGGCTTTCCATACTCAATACTCATCGGATTCACTCTCGCATGGTCATGTGTGACGTCATGAGCTGTGGTGCGATTTTCGCTTTCAGCGTCTTATATGCACGTGTTTATCGCTGCTTGGAAATCATTCATGTAAACAAAAACAGACTATGAATAAATTTCTTGTTCGTGTATTGCTTAATATATTGTGTAATTGTCATTTTCGATAATGGCTTATGTAAGCCGAAAGCTTAGATTGGATTAAAAATATGTAGCAATATTTTGATTTTCTTTCATTGTTTAATGATAATGTTATTAAGCTTATCAGACAATATGAAAAGAACTTACATAAAATAAATAGACAATACTTGTCTATATTATTTAATGAAACATGTATGAATGAAAAAATGCTGACTAAATACACACACACATATATATATATATATATGCTATGTGTATACATATATATATATATATATATATATATATGCTATGTGTTTTCTTTAAAGAATTAAACAATGCAAAACAAATGCTGATTAATAACAGATTTCCTAAAAAACAATTATTAGATCACATGAGAAATTATATAAAAAACTAAATAAAAGCACCTTGTCTGTCGTATTCAATGAAATGTGCATGAAAGAAAGATTGCTGCCTAAATACACAATATATATATATATATATATATATATATATATATATATCTTAAGAAAGAAAAAGAACAGATGGATTTATAATCCACAATTCTTAATCATTTGTTCTCTATCATTGCCCGATGAGGAACAATTAAAGTTCCGAAACATGAAAGTTTTTGTGTAGCAATGTAAAATGTTTTTATTGTAATTTATTATAATAAAAATTTTTGGAGATGAACACATTTCTCCGGAACAGAACTTGAACTCATTCAAATATGTATAGACTAGCACTGAGAATCATCAACAGAAGAAGAGAAAAGGTTGTGAGTTAGAGTTCTAGCTTATCTACTTCAGCAGGATTACGTCAGCTCCAAGCAACATACTACTTCTTGATTGTTATCTTCATTCAATGCAATGAAGACATAACATACACACACACACACACACACACACACACACACATATATATATATAAACAATTTCTCAGAGTTACGCTGTAGAAAAGACAATATGTATAAAGGCAAAAGACAATAGGAAAACTGCATTATTAGCTGACGTGTTTTGTCAAATGTGGACTTTTTCAAAGCAAAAACAAAATGAATTTATTGAAAACAAAGTAACTATTAACAACAAACAAAATGTCCTTAGCAACTAGAAGAATTAAGAAAACGCTATTGTATTCAGATTGTCAACTAAAAATTACGTCAAGTACTTTCACATGTAGAAATATTGTTATTGTTGTGTTGACAGATTCAACCATTTTCTTTTCATTTCTTGTTATAGTTGTTGTGTATATTGGCTTTGGAGAGTAGTAATTGTGTTAGGAAAGGTGATATTGGGAAAAGGCCTGGGCATAGATTAATATTTTTATATTATATATGCTGAGTGGTTCAAACCTGCATCCCTGTTATATAGTGAAAGCCATCTTCAAGCTCAGTGTGCTTTAAACCACTCATCCATGAATGACTTCACAGTATATATATATATATATATATATATATATATATATATATATATAGTGAGGTCTGATGGCTGAGTGGTTTAAAAATCACCTAGCTGGCTTCCTCTATGTAAGGGAAATTAAGTTACTGAATTGTTCAAACTTATGTTTACCTTATATAGGTGAAGCCATCTTCAAGCTAGTTGGGTGTGTAGCTAAGTGTGCATCTCCTTTATGTTAGTGAATCTACCTTCAAGCCAGATATACTTTAGATGACTCAGCCATGTCTTCGCAGTAAAGCAAGGCTGATTTAGCATTTTTAAGAAATTTTTTTTTTTTACTCTATGAAGAGGTGCCATTACATCTCCTCTCACAATTATGGTTTTTCTTCTAGTCCACGAGAGATGCAACTCACTACTTAATCGTATCTTTGGCAATTTCTTCTGAACAGACAATATGTGAGAATAAAGGAAAAATATTTTTCATGGTGAAGTCCTAATTATCAATTTGCAAACTGACATATTTGTACAAATATCTCAAAGGCCTTAAAACTTGTTGGTGGAGGTGAGTGGGGGAAATAAGTACTTTCAGTCGCATGTTTGTTCCCAAACTTAGAATTGAAGACAACCAAGTTGTAGTAATAATAAAAAGGATGTTTTATCTGAAGTAATGGGTAGAAATTTGCAAGTTCAGAGGCGATGATGGTTTTATTAAATCTCAATTCAATAATAATATGTAAGGTGAAGACTAAATTGGCCATTTTGAATAAGTTTCCAGAAAATGTCTTTTTTTTTCTGACAGGAAAAACACATAATAAGCTATGCTACTATAAAACAGATATTATAAAATGTATTTATCTAAAGAAGACTGTGTCTATGTGTGTGCACCTCTAAGAAAATGTATCTCTAGCTGAATTTGTTTATATGAAAGTAAATTCTTCTTTGCAAAAATGTGTGTCTCTCAGAATTTGTAGGTATCTCTAAGATGCCTTTTTTTCCACACATTGATGTGTGTCTCTAAAAAGATGCCTTTTTTGACAGAATTTGCATGTCTCAAAGAAGATGCTTTTTTTTTGACAGAATTTGCGTGTGCCTTTGTAAAAAAAAAAAAAAATGTGTGTCTTGCTAAGAAGATGCTTATTTGTACATATCTGTATATCCATGTCTGAGTGACACTGGGTATTTAAGAATATATCTGTTTACCACACATACATGCACACACACACACACACACACATACATATATATATATATATATATATATATATATATATAATATACATATATGTATATATATATATGTATATATATATATACATATATATATATGTATATATATATATGTATATATATATATACATATATATATATATATATATATATACATATATATATATATATACATATATATATATATATATATATATATATATATATATATATACATATATATATATATATATATATACATATATATATATACATATATATATATATACATATATATATATATATATATATATATATATATATATATATATATGAACCTATTTTATCCACTATGTATAGAGGGAAAGTTAGCCATCGCTTTGTATAAAGAACCCAACAATTTGCTAAATCTGAAATCTTGAGTATGTGTAGACATAGGAAACGCTGGTTACTAGAATAGGTTTGGTTTTCTTCTCTTTTTTTTTTTCTTTTTTTTTTGTTATTAAATAAATATGTATTAACCCCTACCATTGTTGAGTTACTGTTTACTATTATTTATTTTTTTTTTTTTAGTCACATGGTCATGTTTTTATGTTGTAGGCTATTTATATTCTGTTCTAATGTTACCTCTTTGGCTGGCATACCCTGACGATCCACATAAGTGAAACCTAGGTAGGTTTGCCTGGCTCTTTAGGTTCATAGTTAGATTTGCTCTACTTAGCGTATTGAGCACTTTGCTTAGTTACTTTTGCTTTACTCGTGTTGGAAGATTTTTTCTTTGGACTCTGAGCTTGGATTCTGGACGATTGTTTTCACCTGAATTACATGTTCTTAGTTCTTTCTTTTTTTATTCCTTATTTTTCCTTGGGCATTGGTTTGTTCAATTACAAGCTAAAACACCTAAGGTTTTTCCAGACGAGTATAATTACTAATAAGATTATTATTATTATACATACATATATATATATAAGTAACTATGTAAAGGGAATATATATATATATATATATTCCCTTTACATAGTTACTTTTGCTTTACTACTTTTGGAGGTTTTTTTTTTTTTCCTTTGGACTTTGAGCTTGGATTCTGGATGAATATTTTCACCTCAATTTCATGTTCTTAGTTCTTTCTTTTTTTATCCCTTATTTTTCCTTGGGCATTGGTTTGTTCAGTTCCCTGACGATCCTCGTAGGTGAAACCTCAGTAGGTTTACCTGGCTCTTTAGGTTCATAGTTAGATTTGCTCTACTTAGTGTATTGAGCACTTTACATAGTTATTTTTGCTTTACTCGTTTTGGGTTTTTCCTTTGGACTGAGCTTGGATTCTGGACGATTGTTTTCGCCTCAATTTCATGTTCTTAGTTCTTTCTTTTTTTATTCCTTATTTTTCCTTGGGTATTGGTTTGTTCAATTACAAGCTAAAATATGCTAAGGTTTTTCCAAATGAGTATAACTATTTATATTATATATATGTATATATATATATATATATATATATATGTATATGTCTATATCTCTGAGATGAAGTATCAGGATTATTTACTTTATTCAGGCTGTTATCCTCATCTTCATTGCCATATTCACAATGTTTTGACCCTTGTGCGCTCAGGCCTTCTTCTTCTTTCGAACCAAACCCTTTATTTTGTCAACCGGTGGATGAAAAAAAGGGTTCAGTTTGAAATTTCAATCACCTGAAGAAGGCCGAAGTGTACAATGGCTGAATATATATATATATATATATATCCAGGCTTTAAATGAGCAGCTTTGAATAGAGTCTGCCTGAAAACAGCCTTCTGACATAAAAGTGCTCCATGTCAGAAGAAATGACAGAGCTTTTGAATATTAATTCAAATAACCAGGTTAGCAATGACTGGCCACGACTATTAGGTTCATGTGCTTTCACACAATCATCAGATAGCCAGTGACTTGTAATAAGATGAATACCCTATATATCACTGAGCGAGTTCAATTTGACAAGCAAACCAAACCCGCTCAGTTTATATATAAGTAATTTGTAATTTGTGCATCTCATGAATATTACTCTGTTGAATGTTATAAACAATTTAGTGTGACCTACTCAGTGTATGTTGATATGAATATACCGGGTGTAACAACAAAAATGCATTTTTTAGATTAAGCTCTGAACCATTGTATCTTAGAAATGATTAAAGATATCTTAGTGGAATTCTCTAAGGTTTTTATGAAACTATTGGATTCTACTTTGAACAATAAGAATGTAGATTTACTCTCCAAGCTTAACAGAAGAATCATGATGAAATCAATCATAAGCAATAAGAAATGTTATGTTCATCATTAATTAATCATAGTTAAGGATCGGAAGCTCATGAAGTATTGAAATAAATTTTAAATATATATATATATATATATATATATATATATATATATATATATATATATATATCTTATTCCAGGATCATTTTTCAACTGATTCAAGATGATTTTCACCCTCTCTAACATTCTAACTTTCTGTCCTGGAGTAACAAGATGTCTCACAAGTTTCACAAACAATTTCATTTTCAAGACATCTTTCACATCTCCTTGGATTATCATAGCTGAAACTCATTTCTCACATGCCAAACATCTTATGGATTGAGGTGGACCTTTTCTAATTGATCTCTTTAGTTGAAATGATGATCCATCTTCCTGTTGTGATCTACTCATCCAGTTTTCCTTTTTGCTGCTCCCTCTTTTTTAACATTCACTGTTTTCTTGATGGTTCTTGAATGGAATTTGAAGATGGAAGCCAAAGTATGAATGTTGGTACCATTACTGAAGGCCTGAATGATCTTTTCCCTCCCACCATTGCTCAGTTGGGAAGGCATAGTGGATCTGACACAAAATGATTTTAACCTGTTCTTTTTCTAGCTGAATAACTCAAAGGGTTTTTCAGTGATTCTTACTATAAATCGTATCAAGATGGCTAAACATCTTATCTGAAAACCTAGAAAAAAAAAACTCAATTAGTTTAGTGGTTTTTTTTTTAGATATTAAACATTTTGTGGGATGGACAGTTACCCCATGCTGTTACACGATTTGGACAATTTTGCTGTTACATTCAGTATGTCTGCAATGAATAAGTTTTTATCTTTATTTCTCTACATTTCATATCAGCATCTGTATGTGTACAAACACACACACGCAAACTATTTTTTTATTTTGATCTTTTCTTTCTTTGTTTTTGCTAATTATTTAAGTTTCTGCATTGATTCAATTCCAATGATTAATTTTCTTTTCATACTGTATAGTTTATCTTGTATAAATATATAGGCACATAGGTCTAGTTTATTTATTTATATGCATATATATATATATATATATATATGTGTGTGTAGGTTGAATTTGTATATTTATTCATATGCATGCATGTGTATATGTAAATATATATATGTGTGTGTGTACATGCAGATTTAATTTGTGTATTTATTTATATGCATATATATATGTGTGTGTGCGCAGGTTTAATTTGTGTATTTATTTATATACATGTATGTATGTGCATGTCTAGGTTTAATTTGTGGATTTATTCATAGGCACATATATATGTATATGTATATATGTGTGTGTTTAATTTGTGTATTTATTTATCTGCCTGCATGTATGTGTGTATATATATATATATATATATATATATATATATATATATATATATGGATGCCTGTTTATTTCTTGTATTTATTAGTGTTATTATCAGGTGTATATATTTTGTGTTTTTATTCTGTCTGCGTACCTGTATGTAGCTATTTGTGTGTATATATGTGTGTTATGTTTCTCACTTGAGTTACACAAAGCTCTCTATCATTCCAAATTCTAATGAGCTGGATAACATATGCGCCTCTTTTAGAATTAAGTCTTTTTTCTCTGTCTGCCTACTATTTATCTATTTACCATTATTTATCTGTTCTTGCTCAACACCCACCCACCACCGCCACCATTTGTAAACTTTAACAATAAGTGCTTCAAGTTTGATTTTCTTTTTCCACCTCCCTATTTGCATGTGCTTTGAAATTTTTTTCCTTCCTCTTTTCAATTGTTTCAACAGCACATTGCTTTCAGGGAAAGTGTACATTCTAAATATTCAATATTCTTATTCGTTCTCACTTTGTTTGCTTTAAAAGAAGCCATTGCTGTTTTAAGAGGAAGATTTTATAAAATTCCAAAGACAACAGCAATAGCAGCTTGGTCCATGAATGCCAAATGTTTCCTTATCAGGAAACAGCTAATATTGCCATTAGTATTCACTGACTGACCAGCCAGTGCTATTCACTCCCTGGCCATCATACTGGGATCAAAGTGTAGTATCTGTTCTCCTCATCTCTAATGGTAATATTAGCCTTTTCCTTATAATGAAACATTCGGCATTCATTGACTGAGCAGCCAGTGCTACTCATTACGCTTTTCTTCACTTCCTGGCCATCAGACTGGGATCAAAGTGTAGTATCTGTTCTCCTCATCTCTAATGGTAATATTAGCCATTTCCTTATAATGAAACATTCGGCATTCATTGACCGAGCAGCCAGTGCTACTCGTTACGCTTTTCTTCACTTCCTGGCCATCGGACTGGGATCAAAGTGTAGTATCTGTTCTCCTCATCTCTAATGGTAATATTAGCAGCTTCCTTATAATGAAACATTCGGCATTCATTGACCGAGCAACCAGTGCTACTCGTTACGCTTTTCTTCACTCCCTCGCCATCAGACTGGGATCAAAGTGTAGTATCTGTTCTCCTCATCTCTAATGGTAATATTAGCCGTTTCCTTATAATGAAACATTCGGCATTCATTGACCGAGTAGCCAGTGCTACTCGTTACTCTTTTCTTCACTCCCTGGCCATCGGGATGGGATCAAAGTGTAGTATCTGTTCTCGTCATCTGTAATGGTAATATTAACGTTTCCTTATTAGAAAATATTCGGTATTCATTGACCGAGCAGCAAATAATATTAGCCATTTCCTAATAGCCAGAGAGTGAAGGAAAGGATAAATCAAGTAGCACTGGCTGCTCGGTCAATAAATGCTAAATGTTTCCTTATAAGGAAATGGATCATATTACCATTATTGATGAGAAAAGACACTACATATTGATCTCATTCTGATGGCCAAATTGTTAAGAAAAGTGTAACTCGCGTAACCCTAAATCATTATCATCTCAAAAAAAATTCTTACAATCTAAAAATTTTCTGGCTTTAAATAACCTGCAAAGAGTCGATAAGACGTATAAAATGAATCAATCAACATTCAATTTTTTCTAATGGTTATTTGTTTCTTGCTGTTATTCTCTCTGCAGATGTTTGTTTAATCATTTAATGTTCCCTCCAATCATTTAATGTTCCCTCCAATCATTAAATGTTCCCTCCGACCATTTAATGTTCCCTCCAATCATCTAATCTTCCCTCCAATCATTTAATGTTCCCGAGGAACATTAAAGAATTTGTTCAAAGGAACACCTGAATCTGATTCTTGTTAGTTTTTCTTAGCATGTTCGATGTTTTTATATGGGCTATTGTTATTTTTTATCTCATGATGGACATTTACACTGTTCTTCTATGTGGCATGTCCCTTTAGGATGTGGATGATTATGGCTCTCCACAACTTCTCCTTTGTAGCTCTTAACAAATTTTGTCTTTTTGTTATGTCTACCATAAACCCTGTTCTACCATACATTTGCTTAAGTTTATGAGGTAGGTTAGGCATTGTTTTCCTCTGTCCCTCTTGTCTTCAATATGTGTTGTGAGTGTCAAATTTTCCAAGCCCTCTTTCCTCATGTGCCTTAGAAATTTCAAATATCTCTCTCTCTCTCTCTCTAATGCTAAGTTTAAGTGTCCTTTTTGTTTCTGTTTTCTCTAAAACTTTGTCACTGCTCAAAATTTTAGTCTATGGTATTCTAAGCATCCTTCTGTAGAATGACATTTCCATTGCTTCAAGTCTCTTCTTCATCTGTGAGTACTGTCCAGCATTCACTGCCATATAGGAGGACTGATATTACGTAACAGTTTGGTACTCTTCTCTTTGTTTCTAACTCAACATCAGAAAGAGACAGTTGAAATTTCTAGAGTACATAATGAGGAAAGGGGGCTTGGAAAATCTGATACTCACAGAACAGATTAAAGTCAAGAGGGACAGGAAAACAATGCATGACCTGCTTAGTGAGCTTGAATAAATGGATGGCAGGACAAGGTTTAGGAAAGATAATGAAAAGACAAAATTTATTAAGAGCTACAAAGAGCAGGAAATTGTGGAGAGCCATGATCATCTATATCCTGAAAGGACACAGCACATAGAAAATGATGATATGACATATTTCTAGATGAAACCTTCTTCATATATAGATTGGAGATTAATACGAAAAGGAACAGACTCATGATGAACAATGAGAATGGTATTTCAAGCAAAATCAAAGTTGATGGCCAAGAAGTTGAAGTCGTGAGCCAATTCAAATATCTTGACAAAAAAAGGCTCCAGAATAGAAATAATTACAAGAGCAGTACAAACAATAGCTGCTGTTTCAAAACTAAAAACATGTCTGGAAAGACAAGAATATCAGGCTAAAATCAAAGATCAACCTGTTGCCTTCATTAGCCTCTTCAATCTTTCTGCATGTCTGCAAATCTTGGACATTAACAGCAGAATTACAGTGAAGAATCCAAACAGTGGAAATGAGATGCTTAGACCACATCACAAATGATGCAGTGTCAGATAGCATCAAACTAACCTGTCTCCTGTGACTGTAGAATATGCCAACTTCACCTCCCCCATGTAAGACCCCCTACCGAATGAGGCCGCCTGTTTACTATTGTAAGACATAAATATTACAAGGAAACCAACATGACAAAACTACTTGAAAATACTGAAACCATCAACTCTAATGTCCTACCTTAAAGAAATAGGTTTATACCAAATCAATATAACATCTACAATAGATCATCTAAAAAGTATATATCTCTAATGGGGTTGATGTTGGGTAGTTACCCAATTCATACCCAGATGTCCTTGAGGACATCTGGGTATGAATTTTTGAGTATTATAAACCTAATTTTTCAGCAACCATTTTTTACCAGTAGTCATATTGCAAGGACACATGGTACAGTGGATAAAGGCGTTGGTTAGATCCAGTGACAGACCCAAAGAGTGTGAGTTCAATACCCGGTTCAGGCAGTGGAGAACTTTCAGAGGGAAAATTACCAGGAGATAACTGATAACTGACATCCATCAAACATGGCTCGTGGAACTAGAACAGTCTACCCCAGTGATCGAAATAAAGGGTTCGGTTCGAAATTCCAACCACCTGAAGAAGGCCAGAGCGTACAACGGCCAAAACGTTGTGACAAATATGGTGACAAAGATGAGGACAATAGTCCGACTAATGTAAATACTGTACATAATATCTCATCTCAGAAATATAGACAGGTTCTCATGATTATTGTCTCGTTTTGGTTCTTTAAAATTTAGACTTGTTTATAATTCTTTCGAGAATTTTGTGTTTAAGGGAAGCTTTTGAAATCATCAACTCTGGATTTTAATGGAGCAAAGAAGATACGTCTGTGTTTTTCTTTTTACTACTGCTACCCTGCTTGTAGTAGAAACGTTTTTTTTTTTTAATGAAGTTTCAGATCTTCATTTCTAGAATGATGAAATATCATCATCATGAATTGTAACATATCATTACGTTTACTCTGTAAGTATAAAATTATGTACAAAATATCTGTAGTTGGAACCATAAAATTGCATACGAAATATTTAGAGTTCGGCATTAAATAACCCATAGGGTTTGATATGCTGCTCAACAAAATCCACCAAACAAAACAATGCCATCAGACAAGAAAAAAGACCATTGAAAAACATATCCACTGTCAAGGAGAGAATGTTGAAATCATATGGACACATCATAAAAGTTAACACTCTTTCCACTGCTAAAGGTTCCATTTGAGGGCAAAAAAAGAAGCAGCAGACAGGAAAAAATGGGTGAACGATGTCAGTGAGTGGACTGGAAAATCATTCACAGAGACTCGGACATTGGCACACATCCAAGACTTGATATATGGAAGGAGCTCGTCAAATGGTCTGCTATGTAACAATCCTATGACCACACCCAGTTAAGTGACTGATGATGATATGACAAAATCTAAATCATTTACACATAAAGAACTTTTTTTTTTAATCATTTCACCCCAAGGAAGGTGATAATGCCACTACGATACAGTGGGTTACCGGGAACAGAAGAGAATGAGAAAATTTTAGTGATAAAGAGAAATGACAATAAAGGAACAAGGATCAAGAAGACAGATGATGGTGATTGACATTGCATTTAAATTTTTGAAGATTATATGTGGCAGAGGAGCAAGAAATTAGAAGGGAGTTTCACAGGGGGAAAAGTGCAAAAAAAGAAACTATTAGAATAGGGCAACTGGTTGCATCTAGCTAGTTCAACAGTAAAATGATGAGACCTAATTGCCAATCTAGTAGCATGCTTAAATTCATCCTGTTGAAAAAAACAGCTACGGAAAAAAGCTCATCAGAACAGTTGCTATGAAAATATTTGTAAAAAGACAGAGGGAAGCCATGTCATGGTAAGAAAGTGACTGAAGTTGAGATGTCAGGTCAAGCTTAATTATATTACAGACTATTCTTTGAATTTTGTCAAGAATCCTGAGATATATAGTAGAAACACCAGACCAGATATGGAAGCAATATTCAATGCATGGACAAATGGTAGCTTTATAAATGTGTAAGAAGGATTCTGACGAGAATAATTGTCAGGCACCACACAGTGAACCAACCTTCCTAGCAGCAGACCTAACAATTGATTCAAAATAATCTTTCAACTTCCTATTAACAGACAATGTTAGTCCGAGAAGGTGCAATGAGTCACTCTCCTGCAGGTTAACATCAGTCATGCCATTGGGGGGCAGAAAATATTCTCTGTGGTGATTAAATGAAAGCAGTTTCGTTTTGGAAGCATTAAAATTTACAAGCCATTTCTTGCCCCAGTTAACAACTGATTGGAAGTCCTGTTCAAGAGCAGCAGCCAGATTTACTTTGCCAGATTGCTACTATCTTTAATAAAGAATAAAATGCACACACAAATACAGTTTTATTTTGTTGTTAAAAGTCCAAAGATCTGTTAATCTCTTGCTAACATTATCTGGACATGGTGCTAAACATTCCAATCAGATCAGTCAGCCGACGTCAATGCTCTAGGTTCATAGGTGTAGTGATTTAGCCATGGATGGCCATGTGGTGGTAGATTATTTGCAATAATGCTTAATACTCCGAAAGACATTTCTTCCTAGGAGTGTGGAAGTGGAGTACTAGAGATGTGGCCCAGGATCCAAGGGGGTGGCAGCAAGCAAAATTTTGCAAACCAATGATTTAGATCAATTTATCTGAAAACTTTTAAAAACATTTTTCATTGTATTAGGGATTTTATTTTAATGTTTAAAACTTGAAGAAACAATGCGATTCTGTTAAAGACCCTCTGCAGAAATAAGAGGTACATAATTACATAAAACTTCTCGTTAATCTTGTCACATGTCATGGAAAATCCCAAACTTCACTTTTGCTTCTTTAAGGTCTTACCAGATCAGTTTCTGTCTGAATTTCTGGGATCCTGAGTTATCATTATTTACATTATTTATATTCAGACTATTGTCCTCACCTTTGTTATTGTTATCACAATGTTTCAGCCATTGTGTCCTCCAGCCTTCCTCAGGTGTATATCAACCTGGCTAACCTACAGGGAATCCTTAACTGAACCCTTTATTTAATCTATGTGGGTAGACTGTTCTTGTTCCACTGCTCATGTCCAGGGATATCTTATCTAGTACTGCTCAGCTATTGCTTGCCTATTTCCACTGAGTGCAAGTACACACTGCCCAACCCAGAGATTGAACTCACAATCACTATATCACCAACTTCACAAACCAATGCTTTAATCCACTAGGTCATTGTATCAGCTTTAAGCTATGTTTCAACTATTGTGATCTCCGGTCTTCATCAGGTGATTGTCAATCCTGATAACCTTCAGTGAATTTCAAACTGAACTCTTTATTTAATCTAAGTTGGTAGGCTGTGATTGTTCCACTGTCTATGTCCAGGGATATCTTATCTAGTTCTTATTTAGTAGTGCTCAGCTATTGCTTGCCTTTCTTCAGACTCTGTAGCAGTGGTTCCCAAACTTTTTTCTCTGGGCTGCATTTTCAGAATGAAAATTTGCTTGTACCTCACCAAATTTTATGCAATAAAATGTACATTTACAAATAAAAAAAAACAGAGGGTGAAAGGGAGATAAGCACAGATTCAAAGTCAGAACACTATTATTGATAACTCTCTCCTCCAATTTGCAGACCCAAGTTACTATATTCTTAATACTTGATATAATGCAAAAATATCACAATGAAAAAATCGGTCAATAATTATTTATAATTATTTATACTGGGACTCATGCATGCAATTACAAGTAATCCATTATAATATTTTAAATTTTGAAATCAAATTTATTTTCAGTATATGAATTTTTTGAAACTGTTTCTAAATTTTTGATTGTCGTTCAATCATTCTGCCTCACCTGCTATCATCTTCCGCTGCACATATGAGGCACGTTGAGCCATTTGATAGCCACTACTCTATAGACTGGTTTTAAAGAAACACAGTGCTTTACTAAATAACAAAACTCACATCTCTTTAAGACTTCCAACAGCAGCAGCAACTAAAATGGATAGCACATGTAACTAGAAAGGAAAATTATGATATAATCAAGATGTTGACTTTCCACACAACTTCAAACAAAAAGTTAGGAAGGAAACCTCAGTCAATAATAGGAAGAGTAATAAGAATGAACTCGAGAAACCTATTTTCCTGAGCAACTGTTTTAAGAAAAGATTTTATAAATTTCATCCAACAGTAACACTAAATGTTCTGGAAATGAATGTCAAATGTTTCCTTATAAGGAAACAGCTAATTTGGCCATAAAAGCATTCCATTGTATAAATGTGTTTACAGATAACGACATCTATCAGAGAGATGAAATTTAAATTTAAATTTTTATTATTCTAAAATTTTAACACATCAGCAGATAGCTGTTAATATCAACAACTGAGCACAAATAGTTATTAATTAAAAAAATTAGTAATTAATGTATAATATTATCCATAACTACATGTACAAGACTGTCGTTGATAAAAGTTAAAAAATAACCATAAATATGTAATTCCTTTTTCCACAATATAGCTATATGTGCTATGTTTTAATGCTTATTACCTAAACAATAATACTGAATATATTTTTTTAAACATTAAAGTATATTTAATCATATCTCCCTAATAGGTGTCGCGATCTGTCAGTCCAAGAGAATTGATCATTCTGATTGGGCTATACATGCAAAGGGAGATAACTCCTATCAGTTAATAAGGCATGTTTACTTTTCCTACTGAACCAGAAACTCTTTTATTTAAACAATAAAGTATATTTAATCACATCTCCCTAATAGCTGTCGTGATCTGTCAGTCAAAGAGAGTTGATCATTCTTATTGGGCTATACGTGCAAAGGGAGATAACTCCTATCAGTTAATAAGCCATGTTTACTTTTCCTGCTGACTCAGAATCTTTTTTTACGCATTAAAGTATTTTTGATCACATTTCCCTAATAGGTGTCGCGATCTTTTAATAACATTAAAACAAAAAGGAATCTGCAAAGTTGTCTCCACCTTACTTTTCCAAGTCAGTCTCTTTTTATTTGTTTTTCCTTCTCTAGATTTTGGGATGATTGGATGCGTCATCCAGAACAGAGGAAAAATAGGGTCTGTATCAGACCAGAAATCTGTCGGACAAGCACCTTTGGAAAGCAAGGTGTGAGCAAGTAAGTTTATCTTTTTTACTTTCTTTTACTAGAAGATGATATACAAGTTTAACTTTTGAGAATCATAGATAAATCATAGTATATTGACCATTGACACCAACTCAAGTCCAGGGATTGCAGTACACAAATCACATTATTTAACAGTGGAAATGGAGTGTTAAGAGGTTTTTTAAAAAACAGAAAGATGCTCATGCATGTTCCAGCCGCATGCCACATGTGAAGGCTCAGAATGAACGCTCCTATTCAAGACAACACAAAAATAAATTACTACATAAGTCAAAACATGAGGAGAAAATAACAATACTTGAGACAAAACCCCCTTGAAAATGGCTATAGAAGTGTCCGAAAGTACTTGGGACAATAAAAATTATGGAAAATTTTTGTACTCCCTTTTTCCTACAAAACAGAAAAATGAAAGGATGCTGGAAAAACTTGATAAAAAATTAATTAAATCTTCTTTGTTGGCCATATGAAAGATGTTTGAGCAAAATGTTGCTGCCCATTAATTAAACATATATATATATATATATATATATATTATAATTTTTTCATATAGACAAAAACATTTATATATTTATATATTTGTCTATATGAAAAAATTATAATAAATGATTATTGCTCTACTATCAGTATCAAGCCCTCTTTTGGATTAATGTGGTGAACGTTAGAATTTATATATTATTTTCGTTCTCATTGCATCGGAGATATATATTAAATGATATGTTTCAGATAATGTCTACCAAGATGCTTTATAATACTTAATACTGTAATATTATTGTGCATGTGGCCGAGTGGTTTGAACCTTTGCTTTCCGACTATGAGACCTGGGTTTGAATCTCACCATAGCCGATTTGTTAAGAAAGTGACATCTTGATATGGAGGCAATCTCAGTGTGTGGCACCTTTGGAAAGTGCTTGAAAAACACACCATGGGTTGTCCCAAGTCTTTGTAAGTGAAATTTTGTAGACAGAACCCTTTTGGAGCCATCGCTGGTTGTGTTATCATGAAGTCACAAGTCATCGTGACTGAGGGTTAGTGTGCTTGCCTTGTTCAATCTGTTGATCACGCTAGATAACACGATCTTTCCCAGAAACTGTTACTAAGGTTTACTCAGCATAGTTGCAGTATAAACCACTGGTGGGCTCTGTGGGTCTTGAATAAACACACATATGCCTGAACCGGCGCCTGCAACAAGGATTGACCAACCACCCCCAGTACTCAGATATGAGCGGCCAACCATTACTGAAATATTAAATATAAATAGGGGAGTGACCGTATCACAGTCTACTAAGCATAAGGTGTGTTACCTAGATGTGGTACAAAACTGCAAGTATCAAGCACCCAGTGAGGATCAAACTCACACAGTTCTGTGCCATGTGTGATACATGCTTAGACGATCATGTATTGTTTGATACATGACTGATGAGGCTGATTTTTCAAAACCACAGTAGGTTGCCATTTCTTTCTGCAGTAGACCAGTTGCCATTCAAGGCTATAGAACTTGGTCTGTCCTGCTATTTACCCATAGCTGAGGGGAGAAGAAGAGGATTCATACCTTTCCCCAGGGTATTAGCACATAAGTGAATGTAATGGATTCGACTGGAATTTGAACTCGGCTCTCCGATTCCTCACTCCAAGCCTCTATCCATTACTCCACCATGCTTCAAACTCACTTCTCAGTCATAACCGATCTAGCAAGACAATCTTGCTAACCATGTTGAAATGCTCGGGGAGGCGATTTTACATGTATTGAAATATTTCTGACTTCTAAAAGATGGCACATACCATCAGATATTTTAAAGTCGTGTGTTTTTGCCAGATGATGAAATGTTGACGAAAATAAAGATTTAATTAAAGCTTGATTGACAATGTTTTTTTTTTGTTTTTGTTTTTTTAATTTTAAAAACTTGCAGGGGTCAGTTCTTTGAGAAGCATTTGAAATACATCAAACTCAATACAGTGTATGTGCCTTTCACCAAGAAAGATCTTTCTTATCTCCTTAAGGTAAGCATTTTAAAAAGTTTTTATCCTTAATACCCCTTCTCCCCTCTCCCACGAGAAAAACTGTTGAATAAGTGGATTAGATCAGTTTCTTTCTTGTAATAAATATGGAATACAAATATGTTCAAAAGATTATGCCATCCTGGGTAAGACGATAAACTATGTCCAACAGCAAGACCTCTGATTTTGAGGAGTGTGGAACCACCTCTTAATTGCTGCTGTTCCCAGGTCCACCTTGATCTGGGGTGGTAGCACCTGCTAGGGTCCCAGCTATAAGCAAATAGTTACCCCTCCAAACTGGGGTCAAAATACTATGAAAGTGTAAAAATAGGTTTTAATACCAGAAATACTTGTTTTTGTAAAAAAAATTCCCAGCAAGGAATTTTTAAAGAAAAATTCTTACCAGCAATACATTTTTGAAAAAAAAAAAAAATAACCTATTGAGTTTGATATGCCGTAAAACAAACCAAACCAAAAGATTGTGTATCCTTAAAAAATAATTGCTCTTATTTGTTTCTTTTCAAACAATGACATTTTTTTAAAATCATTTCACCCCAAGCAAGGCAATAGACCCACTAAGACACAAAAGGTTACTGAGTGAAAGAATATAAGAAAAAGAGAAAACATCATGAAGGAGAAAGAACAATAAAAGAACAGGAATTAAGAAGACAGAAGATAACAATTGACATTGCATTTAAATGTTTTGAAGATCAAAGTTGAGTGGAAAGTAAGAAGCTGGGAGAGAGTTCCGCATATGAGTGAAGAAATTGTTAACATAAAACTTATGTTTGCATCTTGTCATTTGAGATCTTGCCACCAATCTAGTACTGCGCTTAAATTCATAAAGTCTTGGTTCCAAAGAGAAAAGTTCATGAAAACAATTACCACAAAAATATTTATAGAAAAAAATAACATTGCAAATTCTTCTTTGGATTTTATCAAAAATCTCTAAATATATAGCAGGGTCACCAAACTATATGTGGCAGAACTTTCTTGGCAGCAGGCCTACACCCCTGTGCAAATTAATTGAAACAACCACTTTAGTTTCTTTTCTTTCACCATATGGTCAGTTTTAGCCCCACTGGAGTATCAGGGTGTAATCAATTTCTATTTTTCCCTCAGATTACGTCATTTGCAGTACTTTGCAGTAATATGAATCTATTTTTGTGGTGTGCGTTGAAATTTGTTTGACCTTGAAAAATATTGTGTCATCCGTGAATATATCAGATTTTTATCATGCTCAGACACTATTGTCTTGACTGTCGATGAGTTGTCCTACAGCCATTGTATGTGATGGGCGCTACTCCAAGGAAGCGTATGAAAATTGTAAAGCCTTACCAGTGATCAAATCAACATTTCTATAGACTGGCGCCTTCATGTCAGCAAATAATGTTCAACCGAGAAGGTGCAATCTGTCACTCTCTTGGAGTTTAGCATTAGCCATGCTGGTGTCTATTTCTTTGCTTATTTCTTTCCAGACTTTACTTTATTTCTTCAATTTATATACTGCTAAACAATTAATTTTATGATAATAATAGGGAAGGTTACTGAATAGAATAATCACACAAAGGTTGCTAATGAACAATAATACTTAGGACAAGAACAACACACATAAGATTCGCCAGCAGCACATAGAAGAAGTAGTCAACTGCTAGAAGTGAGTCAAGTGAATTCCACAATGAATCTCCAACTACAGGATATCTACTAACCTCCCCACATGGTCGGATGTGGCACAAGGCCAAATTTAATGTGGGGTATCCGAGCCTGTAGGCTCGGTCAAAAATTCCCCATAGACCCCAAAACTGGGTCGGGTAGCTGTTTCCTGAGACGAGACTCTGCCCTTCAGCATAGCCTCATCTGGGGATCCTCTGTGCCCAGAAGCAGAGATTTTGACCAGCACAGCTGGAGACGAATCTCCAACTGCAGACCAACATACAGTATTTACTACTGTATTTATGTGAATGGGACATACCCATTATCGTCTGTAGGTAGGCTACAACAATAATAATTGTACTTGTCCCTCCCTTTGTCAGTTAAAATGACCTTTATGCCCTGCCAAAACTTCATAAATGATGGACTACTTTATTTTAATCACTTAGAAGGCAAATTACATACCAAAGTAGCTACTTAGTTTTAGTGTGAAAATGAAAGGAAGAAAGAAATATTTAATGTCTGTTTCAGTGAAATAAAAAACATTGTCAATTTCAAATCTTTTCATTTGTACCCACTTCTTAATTAACAACCAGCATTCATATTTATGATTGTTATTGCAATATTTTGTTAAAGTTGTTAAGCTCAAATATTTAATGATATGATAGGGAAATTTCTATGGATATTTTATTGTCATAGAACTTAAAATCAGCTTAATCAATCATTAACTGAAAAATTTCAAATAGGAAAACTGAAGTTTTCACTGGTTAAAACCAATAAATAAATAGCATGGGGATGCGGAAATACTATTATTAATTAATTATTATAATATTAATTTATTACAAATATTAATACACTATATCGATCTTTTGTGACATAAGGTGGCCGTTAATAATTAAGTATAACTCAAGACTTCCATGTTAAGATAAAACAATATTTAATTACAACAGCAAATAATTACTTAACAAGAACAAAGAAGTAAAAGTCAACCAAAAATAATTAACCCTTTCAGTGAATACTTTGTTAGTAGCCTGTTTTGGCTTATCGTCTGGTAAATCCTAAATCAAAACCCAAATCATTGATGCACAATAATTCATACTAATTCGAATGTATAGTTCCACTCAATAGTCACCATAGTCAGTAGTCTGACACCTCTATTTGTACATGTTGTAATGGAATGTCCCACACTCCCTATCACCTATGTGGATGGACTATATCAGTAGATATATATAGTGAGCACAGGATATACCTTGGGGCTTGCATCAAGAATTACTAGCCTGTCACCCGATTCCCTGTCTTTCAGTAGTGTATTCTCTTTTACAATAAACCTCTCTTCTTTCATCTATGCGTATGTTGTTTCTTCACTCAAGTACCACCTTTGTTTGTAACCTTCTTCAAGAATACAACAAGACACCTGGTGGAAAACATATCACGCTCGAACCTCAATGTCAGTAGTTACTCATTTTCTTCCTATATGACACAATCTAATTTATTTATAAATAAATGAATGAAAAAATAACTTAGCAAAGTCAGTCTATTAATAATCATGTTTTTTTTTATGTCTCCTGCTGCAGACATTATTATGGATTTTTTTCTATCTTGTCATCTTGACTTTTGCCAGTCATCGTCAGTTATTATTTTGTTTGTTTTTTTTTTTTGCATTTCTTGCAGGAAAGATACGATGTTGCATTTGTAAAACAAATCTACAGCTGCATATTAGTCACTGCAACAGACGTGGTGAACGGCATTGGCAAAAAAGAAAAATGCCTCCGGGTGCAATACAGTTCCAAAGAAGAGTTCAAAACGTTCGCCAAGCAACTTGGAACGATGGATGACCTCAAGGTCAGTTGTTAAGCTTGCTTTGAATCTTTAATCATTATTCTTCTTCTTCAATGTGACGTGTCCCTTCAGGACATAGGCAATCATGGCTCTCCACAAGTTTCTGTCGCATGTGGCTCTCAGCAGTTTTTCTCCCTTTGCTAAGAGACCTCAGTTGTTAAGCTTGCTTTGAATCTTTAATCATTATTCTTCTTCTTCAATGTGACGTGTCCCTTCAGGACATAGGCAATCATGGCTCTCCACAAGTTTCTGTCGCATGTGCCTCTCAGCAGTTTTTCTCCCTTTGCTAAGAGACCTTGTCCATCATCCATTCAAACAAGCTCGTCAGGTAAGTGGCTCGCTGCCTTCCCCTATTTCTCTTGCCATCAATAAACCCGGTGAGTGTTAAGTTTTCTGAGCCTCCCTTCCTCATTATGAGTCCAAGGTATTTCAGCTATAGTCTTCTGATTCTGCCATCCATTCAAACAAGCTCACCAGGTATATGGCTCACTGCCTTCCCTATCTCTACTGCCATCAATATGCCTCGTGAGGGTTAAGTTTTCCAAGCCTTCCTTCCTCATTATGTGTCTTAAGCATTTCAGCTATCGTTTCCTGCTTCTGCCATCCATTCAAACAAGCTCATCAGCTCACTGCCTTCCCCTATCTCTCATAAGATCAATATGTCCTGTGAGTGATAAGTTTTCCAAGCCTCCCTTCTTCATTATGAGTCCAAAGGATTTCAGGTATAATCTTCTGCTTCTGCCATCCATTCAAACAAGCTCATCAGGTATGTGGCTCACTGCCTTCCCTTATCTCTCTTACCCTCAATATGCCCCATGAGGGTCAAGTTTTCCAAGCCTTCCTTCCTCATTATGTGTACAAGGGATTTCAGCTTTAGTCTTCTGCTTCTGTCATCCATTCAAACCAGCTCATCAGGTAAGTGGCTAATTGCTTTCCCCTATCTCTACTGCCATCAATATGCCCCATGCGGGACAAGGTTTTCGAGCCTTTCTTCCTCATTATGAGTCCAAGGGATTTCAGGTATAATCTTCTGCTTCTGCCATCCATTCAAACAAGCTCATCAGGTATGTAGCTCACTGCCTTCCCTTATCTCTCTTACCCTCAATATGCTCCGTGAGGGTTAAATTTTCCGTGCCCTTCTTCCTCATTACGTGTACAAGTGATTTTAGCTTTCGAATTCTGATTCTGTCATCCATTCAAACAAGCTCATCAGCTAAGTGGCTCATTGCTTTCCCCTATCTCTTTTGTCCTCAATATCCCCTGTGAGGGTTAAGTTTTCTGAGTTCTCCTTCCTCACTATGTGTCCAATGAATTTCAGCTATCTTTTACTGATTCTGAGTAGAAGTGTTTGCCATTTTCATTGTGACATCCTTGTTGCTTAATTACTCCATCCATGGAACTCTCTTTATCCTTCTGTAGAACCACATATCTGTAACCTCCAGTTTTCTCTTTATCCATGGGGTGGTTGACCAGCATTCAGTGCTAAGAAGAGGATGGATACCATATAGCAATCCAGCACTCTTTTCTTTCTTTCTAACAGATGTTTTCCCTTTCTCAGCACATTGCTTAGTTTTTGTTGGAGGATTCACCAGGTCACTGTGGACCACAGAACCTGCAGAGGTATTAAACGGTTCTGGCCTAGATGTAGTTAATCTATTTTCCATGTTGCTGTCTTGAACTGGCTGTAAATCAGGGTGCCATGAAGTTGAGAAACCCACTCCCTGGGCAGAATGATGGGTGACATCAACAACTGGGCTGATGTTATGGAGGAAGCAAAGTTGTGTAGAGTTACCCGATTGCTTCCATCTATCGCACACAGTACTGCCAGTTACTGAGTATCTCTATGACTCTCCCTGTTTTTGTCCACCAATGAGGGTAAAGGCTATTTTGATTCTGGATCTGAACAGAATCACCAATTTGTCATTCCCTAAGTGGGCCACAAGGTTCATTGTAAAAGTGTTCATACCACATGTGCCTTTTAGCCATTGCTGCATCTCTCAGTTAACCAATTTCTCTCCACTGTTTATGTATCTGGTATTTGTCCTATAACATCATAGCAAGGGACATGCCAAGATCCTGGATGAGAGTGTTGCATTGAGTCAGCAAAGCACAGGTTGCACGATCATGACACAGCTGACCACAGCTGTCTGTGTTGTCTGCAGGTATACGCTTAGCTGTTTTGATGGCCAGTTCTGCCCAGCCATTGCTTTGTGGGTAGTAAGCCAACAAAGTATGTTTCCATATTTCCCAATTCTTAAGGAACAAGTTGTATTCTTGGGAATCAAAAGGTGGTTCCCCATCAGAAGAAAGTTCTTCAGATGCACCATATGTACAGAACCAAGTTCTCAGGGTGTCATATACTGCCCTGCCCTTTCCAGATGACATTAGGACCACTTCCACCTAACCAGTGTACCAATCTGCATATATAACAATTTCTACTGTGTAAGTTAAAAAAGTCAATCACGGTTTGTTGGAATAGGAATTCAGGGTTAGATGGTGGCATCAGAGTCTCCCTAGGTTGTGACAGGGAATTAGAGTTACATATCTGGCATTGGGCTCTGGTCTGTCGGATGCTGGCACCCAAACCAGGCCAAAATAGATATCATCTCACATTCACTAGCATGCCATTTACACCCTGGTATGCAAAATGTAGGGATTGAAGTATTTCCGCACAAAGTTGTTGAGGCATAAGGATTTTATTCTGCTTAATTGGTACTCTTTCAGGACAGTACGAACGTGTCTCCCTCTCCGGGCATTTTATCTGGCCTCGGTGTATTTTGAGGCCCTGTGGATTTTTACATATCTTTCCACATAGGCATTTACTCGTAATCCGTTGTACATTGCCAGTCATTAATGTCAATTCAGTCCTAGTGGGGGTCTCATCCTCCCCCTCTCTCAGGATCTCATGGGGGTATGCATCGTTGAGATTTATAGAAGCTGGTTTTTGGGTACTTGTAGAGTGTGCTCGCAGGGCTGCTATTCCCGAACACTGTCTTTCCGAGCTGTTGTCAACCAAAGTTGTCAACTGATCTATTCTCTGTAGTCACTGTAAAATCCAGACCAAATATGCTTGAAATACATTTATAAAATGAAACGGTAGAGGTCATCAGTGATGTTACTCTGGCTTCGTTATGAATTTTGAGTATTGCAACATCAGATCTGTTCTGTCAGGTACCCCGACCTGTTGACAGGCCGCCTCTCTGCATAATTCGCTTCACGACGTACTTTTTTAAAACAATTATTATAGCAGGTGGTAGATCTTGGACTGATTTTAAATGTGAATTAAGTTTAAGCATCTAATGATTTTTTTCTTTTTATTTCAGATTTGGCGGACATCTAGGCGATATTATTTTTCACACATAATTGCCATGACTTAAATAATATGATCCAATTGGGAAATAAATAAATTTTCACCAATTACATTGATTTATTTACTGTTGACTTTGATCCATGTTAGTGAAACACCCTTATATATAATCCGTCTTAATGAAACACTCTTTATAAGACAACTGTTGGCTTCAAGCAAATGGAGGTGTTTTGGCCTTTTTTATTTAATTTTGACAGATCTTTGACAGCTTAAAGCAAAAGCAGCAGTTCTGACAATTTTGTCTTCATTCTGAAAGGATTATAACAGCTATGCAAAAGGTTGGGTTTTGGTTTATTCCAAAGTGTTTTTGACATATTGAATTGAGGCAAAAGAATAGATTTTGACAGTTTTTGTTCCAAAGGGTTTTATGACAGTTATGAGCCTGAAGCAAAGGTAGTCTCATTCCAAAGGGGTTTTAGTGACTGTTCAACCTTATTTAGAAGATTGAGGTTCGCATTACACTTAAAAGAAAACCAGTTTACTAATTATGGTAATAAAGATGTGGTATCAGGTTTACTCTTTAGAAAGAATTTATATGAGGTGTAAGTAAAAAATATCTAATGTTTTAAAAAAAAAAAATGATGTTTTCCCATGTGTATTCAATGTTAAAATAATTAAACTCTGTGAAGAATTTCTTTCTTTTTTTTTCTTCATTCATAAATAACATTTATTCACTTATTTTTTGTCTTTTTCAGGCTGGTGTTCCTCGAGGTGGCTACCGTGGTGTTGTGAGTATCATGTACCAAGGTCGACGTGTTTACTTGGCACCCCCAGAGACATGGTCAGGGTATGATCCAACCTGGAACTAATAAAGTACCATTTCTTTACACCCCTCCAAAAACTTCAATAAAATTCAAGAAATGATATATTAGAAAAAGAAAATATTCATTCATTCACACACACACACACACAAAAATAATGAAGCAATGAATCCAACAACTGTAATTAGTTGTATGGATACAATTGCTGCTCCACCACCCAGATGTCTGAGTTAGACGGGGTGGTCGACTGCAAAACCAAGCCCCAAAATTGCAAGGCAAATATAATGCCAACTCCTGCAGTTTCTGTGGCCAGAATTACTGGTTGTCACGTCTTTTGTTGGTGCCGAGATACCAAAGAAATCAAAACGGAAAAAACAGCCTAAAGAGATTCTGCAATTCTTGATACCATTTTCCAAGATGAAAAGAAAGAAAAAGAAAAAAAAAAACAATGGCTGGGGGTTTATTGCATATTTTATACATAAGGGGAAACTCAAATCTGATTTTGTTTAACTTTTTAAAAGTATTTTCTTTTGTTTTAATTATTGCTCTGTTTGTTATGCCATCAATTACATAAATCTGTTATTTTCCTCCTCCTCTTACTCCCACTCTACTTGTTGGAGAATAAATGCTTTTTATTAATCCCCAATGAGGTTAGAGGAGGTGGTTTATGTAATTGGTTTATTGTAACTCTATGCATCAGTTTTCATTAACTTTTGGGATTTTTTTTTTCCGGTTGGCCTCATATTCCAAATGCACTTTAAAAAAATTTCAACATTATAAGCTTAAATAATAATAAAGACTACTACAAAATCATTTTTAAAATTTAATAGCTTAGATATCCTTCATTTGGAATTGAAAAGAAATGGTATATCTGATTTTGCAATGAAAAATGCCCATTATATCAAGATGAGAAAATTCCAATACGTTTTTTTTTTCTAATTAAAATAAATCTTTTCTATAAACCCTTTAACTATTTCCCTGAAGAAAGTATATTTGAATTATGAGGTCAGTTAAAAAATTACATTTTTTTTTTTCTTTGTTGGTTCATGGACTATGTGTATGTTTGTGTGTGTTCATGTGCATCTCTGTATCTGTGACACGTGTATCTGCATTTGGGGGTATCATTGAAATACCTTGGTATTGATGGTAGGGATGGTTGCTCGTATGATAAAGAGCTTTCTTTACGTTCCTGGCTATGTTCATTCATTTATTTTTTTTTTTATTTTTAGTTCCCCTTTTCCCAACCCACTGAAAAGACATCCTTGTTGGTCAGTTGGTTCCGGCAGTTAAGCAAGGTACCTACATAGTAATAAAGTCTATTTGGTATGTTATGAATAAAAAAAATTTACCCATCCAGAAAGGATGAAGAAAATAAAGGACAAAGCAAATTTGGGGTGTCATCAATATTGGATTAACAAACAGGAGTCATGTTTGCTTTTACACACACACACACACACACACACACACACACACACACACACACACACACACACACACACAAATTAATTTGCTTCAAAATTTTCTAAATTGAATATTGTATGCCTACAAAGAGTTTTTTCGAGAGTTAGCTCCCTTCATCTTAAAATAGCTTTCTACACACGTTATATATACAAATGCAACATTGTCTCAACCACAGTGCTGCAGCACACTAGTGTACCGTGAAATATTTTCATGGCATACATATACATATATATGTGTGTGGAAGTAGTAATAGTACAGTGTTAGTATTTGAATAAATGAATAAGTATTAAACATTTTTCAAATAATCCTTTTCACTATTCTTTCATTATGTTATTTTAAATACTTTGTTTTAAATCTATGATTTTATTTCATAATATTTGCAGACATAGCCTTTAAAAATTTTGAAATGTTGCCATGATATTTTAATTTGCTCGTAGGTGTGCCTTTGCATAAAAAGGTTGAGAAACAGTGTTATAGTAATCCACATTTTATATACAGACAAACCTCTCATCAACAGACTAATAGGAGGAGATGGGTGGTCCATTAAATCTGATTGTCAGTAGAAGTGGGAAGGGATTTTTTTGAGTTATAAAACCACTATAGTAAATACCAGTACTAATGATCATAATGTAAACATGTATATATGGCATAAATAAATATATACTTAATATAGATATATATTAATCAAAATACCAAAAATTATAGATTTCTCACAGTTACTTTCTCACGCACGTGCTAGTGTATCATACTTTATATACTGTACACCTATCTTTGTTTACAATTGAAAGGCTCATGAAATGGTCACTTTGAGAATTAATATGACTTGTTCTGCTAAGCCCGCAAATTTTTAAATACGTCACTAACAATTTGGAAGGTGTTTTTTCTGCAGATTTTTTTTTTATTTTCCCTGCAGATTTTGTCTGATGCATCCAAAGTCTGTTGATGGGGAGTGGGGGTCCATAGATGAGAGGTGAGAGGTTGGTCTGTGTGTGTGTGTGTGTGTATATATATATATATATATATTTTGAATTGGACAGAGTCCGACAATTTATTTAAAGACATTTATGATATGTTTAACGTTCTTTTTATAGATACAAGTATTTAAGCAAAATATTTTGCTTAAATACTTGTATCTATAAAAAGAACGTTAAACATATCATAAATGTCTTATATATATATATATATATATATATATATATATATATGACAAACTGGAAAGGTTTTTTGTGACACATTTAAAAAAAAAAAACCTTTCCAGTTTGTCATATTTTTCTAAATACTGTTTGTTGATATATAAAATTATACAAAATTATATATCTTTTTACATATATATATATGTGTGTATGTATGTGTGTGTGTGTTTATTTGCCTCAAAAGTATCTAAAATGAAAATTGTACATCTGCAATTTATAAAGAATAAATGGATCTTATTTTTTAATCCGACATATTTTTCTTATTTCAAACGTTATTTCCAGTGGATACCTATATTTGAGTGGACGCAACAAACACAAAATAAGCATCCAATTGAAATGACATTTGAAGTAATAAAAACATTGAACACCTACAAACTGGTTTCTCCAGAGTTAGCTCCCTTTGCCTTAAAATAGCTTTCTCAACAAGTTATATGCAAAAGTAATATTGTAATACACATTATTATATATACACACAGACCTGATCATACACACACACACACACACACACACACACACACACACACACACGTGTGACTTTTCTATATTTATAAGAAGAAAATATTTAACTAAAAGAATGATTTTCATATTTTATACACAGATACAAGGAGACGTGCTTCCGTATGCCCATCAGCAGTTTATATGCCTCTTAAGTTTGACGTCTATGTTTCAAAACTGGTTAGAGGGAAATTTTAAATGCTAAATTTCATAATTACTCCAGACCTTCTTTAATGACGCTATACAATCTTACATTATATGTGAACACAAACATGTGCAACACAGAAATAAATGACTTTGTTTGATACTTGCATTTATATGTACATACAATCACAAATAAGTATGTGCAAATGCAGATACAGTGTAACCCGGATATAAGAGAGTTGTTGAGACAGGAGTAGAAGTCTCTTATATCCGGGTTTCTCTTATATCCGGGTTTTGTCTATTATATATACATCAACACAGGCTCTAATTTGGGACCAGAGAAAGTCTCTCTTATATCCGGGTTACACTGTATATGCTCACACCCACCCACCCACACACACACACACACATGTTGAATATATGGATTAAATATGACAGAATGATTAAATAAGGAAGAAATTTTGTCATAACGTAGCTACCCTGTGCCTTTTCTATAAATACTTTCATGGCAATTGTTCTGATGAATTTTCCTCTATGGTAACTAGAGTTTATGATTTTAAGCACAGTACTAGGTTGGCAGATAGGTCTCATCATTTTACAGTTGAAATAGTTAGATGTAACTGTAAGTTCTATGCTAACAATGTCTTTTTGTTCCCATTTTCCTTAAAATTTCCTCATTACTAGATTACTCCTAAATGATTAATCTTCTTTCTTCCTAAAACCTGTTCTTTTATTGTCCTTTCTATTAACTAAAGTCTTCTCATTCTCCTTCACACTCAGTAACCCCTTGTGTCTTTATTGCCTTGCTTGGGGTGAAATGATTAAAAAAACGTTCTTACTGTCTAAATATGCATGATAGCTGTCAACTGGTTAATGAGTATGACCGTCACTGACAATTTTAATCCATTGTTTTCCATTGCACCAACTAAAAAGAATCAAAAACAGTTGCATATACACAGAAAAATCCTTTAAAATGAATGTAGTAACATTCAAAAGTGCTTGGAAAAAAAATAATATAAAAATTTACCAATAACATAAAACAACTAATTTGGAAATTTTTTAAAATTATAAAAAAAAATTGGTATACAGAACTTGTCAATATTATTCAAACAAAATATATATATATATATATATATATATATATATATATATATATATATATATATATACATATAATGAACTTTGCACCAATGAAAAGTGCATATATGTATGAAATATAAACAGTCAATTGATTGCTGATACCCCTGACGAGTGGATGGAGTGATTGCTGGAGAGTCCTTCTATGAAACTCTAGAAACAGGATGCTGAAGGTAAAATCAATCAGCTGAATGACAAACAAACTTTATATTTGCATTAGTTCACACCCACCCACACACACACACACACACACACACCCACACCCACACACACACACACACAATGGAATGTACACACATATACATATATATTGGTGCATAGAAATGTCTTCCATCTCCGTATAATGTTTATAGACATGTTTCTATCAGTATTTACTCGGTTTAATCTGGCTCAAGCTCTCAAGTGTGGCACCTGGTTAGGATGGGACTCTCTCCAATTATAATGGTCTTGGAGGTGAGCTTATTAACCATTACACAATGGTGATATACTCAATTGACCTGTTGTAATTAAGAGGCTATCAATCCAAAAAAATAATTAAGTCTAGCTTGAAGGAGATGCATTGATCTTGTTCGTTTTTACACTTGTTTCTTTTAATTATAATATGAAATTAAAAGTTTTTTTGGACAATTCAACTGCTGCTCCATGTGCTGGATGTTGTAATAGAACATTTCAACAGATCCATTCTTCGGTCTTCTTCAATTGTATGGTGAATGTGCAGGTGGTGTAACAATGAAAAATTGGACCATGTTTGAATTCCAGTCAGGTTCGTTACATTCATTTACGTGCAAATACCCTTGGAAAAGGTATGAATCAATCTTCTCCTCCAGCTATGGGTTAAATAGTAGGATTCATTATTAGAAAAATCATTGTTATTCTCAAAAAATTGTTAATATATTATTCACACCCAAAAAAACAAATTATTCTTAGAAAATATTTCTCAGCTTTAAATAACCCACAAAGGGTTGATAAACTATAAAAAAACAACAGTTGTGTAAGCAGTAGGAAAAAATCTCTTCTTTCTTCACTGATATAGTCACAGGACCAGTACTTTTCAGTAATTCTAAGTATGTATACTATCAGCCTTGCACACTGCTAGCTCCAATTTGTATCAATGGACATTCCCCAACATCTTTATGAAAATAAAATTTAAAAAATACACATCATGCTGGAATCTATACTCACCTGAATATTTTATCTGGCCAAGAAGTCAATATATGCTGCCTCTTTCAATTTTCTCACTCTCCACCAGCGCTTCCTAACAATTGTCTGAACCTTATCCTGGGGGATAAGAATGTTTACCTTTCTTGCTCTCTCTCCCCAAATATGGTCAGCTATACATGATTTTTCTCCCTCCCCACTGGCTATGACATTCTTAATTTTGACTGTGATAACATCTTCAAGAACAGGAAAAAAAAAGTTATTTTTTTTCAAACAAAATATGCAATGTTAATGACTTCTCAAACTTGTAAATAATAAAATTTATCTTGTTTAATCAAAGGTCCATTTGGTAAATAATTTAATTTGTTATTCTATAATTTCATGTGTATTTGTAAATCTAAGGAGGGTGTTTTCTGTGACTGCTTCTAAATTTGGCTGAGGTTTAGCTCGAAGAGAAATTGTACAAATGTAATGGTAGACAATGTTGAAAATGAAAGCCAATTTAATCAAAATCCTGATAATAGGTCAAGGGAGATAATTCTTAGCAACTTTATAACGCTACAGTTTTTCAATAAAAAGTTGCTGCTATCAAACCAGCCGTGACATGTAGAATTAGTTAAGAACCATATTTTATTGTACACACACATATACACAGTGTTGTTGTTTTTTTTTTCAAGTTATTACTTAACGCCAACTGATTATAATCTTAAATACTTATAAAAAAAATTTGGGGCAAGGGAGATAACCCCTGTTAGTTTACTGTCTCAAGGAAGCTTTGTCGTTCTTATTATTTCTTTCTAGTTTTTCTTTCATTCAGTTGCTTTTAGTAAAAAGCAAAAGCTAAAATAAAATACTTCAAAGGTAATAATACAGTGTAGAAAATATCTCCCACATAATGGTGAAAGATTAGCTCGATGAAGACACCATTGTTAAGGGCTTAGTATTATGTGGGTGGGAGGTATTTCTGGCACACCCCGTGTAAAAGACGCTTTTAATTTGCATTGCTGTTGTTGCCTTTGTCCGACAAGTGATGATTGTTTCATTTTCAAACATAATCTATTTTTTATCCCAGGTTTCCGTAAATAGGCAGGAAAATATTAACTTTTTTTTATTTATGTGTTTTTTTTAGTTTTTTGGCAAACTTAGATCTTCGTTCATGCAAAAAAAAAAAGCAGTGTGTCAAAAGGACAGTTTTTCCCCTGACACCACTATTATTTTAACAACTCGGCAATGTTTGTTTTAAAATGCGATAATTGTGGGAAATTTGCTTTTTTTTAAGTCCCACACTAAATATATAATAAAAATTTGCTGAATAGTTATATTTAGATGTAAATTTATATGCTTAATTCAAAAATAAAAACTTTTGATAAAAATCTACCATTTAGGAGTTATCGACAATAAAATTTTGGACTCATTCGCATTATGGCACGGCAGACATTACATTCTCTGCTTAGAAGATTACATTGTTAACGGCCTTTTTATGGTTCTTACTTGATTCAATTACTGTGCAACTGAGGACTCATTGCGTGCGCAATAAAAAAGGTTATTCTGCAGTAGATATATACACACAATGCCAGCAATGGCTGCTGCATCACGAATGAGTCTGAACTTCTATTGTTGATAGCTCCAAACTAGTTAGATTTTATCAAAATTCCTTTGTTATTTTCGAATTAAACATATACATTTACACTGAAATATAACTATTCAGCAAATTTTTATTACATATTTAGCATGGTGCTTAAAAAGCATATTACCCAGAATTGTAATAAAACATAAACAAGTGAATTTATACATTATTGGAGGTTCTTAAGAATTTACAACAAAAATATTAAACAACATTTATTTCTAAGATTGTTTATTTTCAAGAATAATTTTATATTTAACATTCTGAAAACTAATAGAATGCAGTATTTCTCAGTTTCCAATTTATAAAGAAATAAATATGAAAACATTTTTTTTCATAAATTTATAAACATTTTCTTAATCATTAAAATATGTGAATCAACTATAAGGAAATTATTATTTACCATTTTATAAAGTTTGAATTGATTGGCAATTAGCTAATGTTTCACCAACCATTCCAATATACAATCCAATAAATAAATAATGTTTATTATTTTTGTTGTCAATTCTCAAGAACAAAGAAAATGTATAAATTCACTTTAGGTTTTATTACAAATCTAATCATCATTTGTTAAAACAATAAACATTGTCGATAAGTGAAGGTAGCTAAAATAATAGCAGTGTTAAGGGAAAAACCTTCCATTTGGCACTTTGTATTTTTGTGGGCACAAAAGTTTAATAAATTTGTCCCTTTTTTTTTTTTTTTTTTTTTTTTTACAAACATTTTTTTAGTTTCTGAAAGTGGAAAGATGTGTTACAAATATACAATGATTCTTTTGGAATAGTTTCCTTGTCTGTGTCATTTTTATTGCAAAAAAGAATCTACAATAAGAAAATGATTCTGAAAGAATCATTGTATAATAAAAAGTATGTCTAAAAATTTCCAATAGAGTATATCTGTAAAAGGACAAGATGAATAAAGACAAAAGGAAAACTTATCTTAGCCAACACCTTTTGTCTTCTGAGAGACTTTATCAAGGCAATTAAATAGTATGTTGCCTTTCACAGTTTTATGTATATTGTACTGTGTCACTCCAAGTATATTATAGACTGTGATTTCTAGCCCATAAGATACACTTTAAAATTATTTTGATGTGACTTTTCAATGAACAATTTTATACCTCCTCAGGATAAAAATCCTAACACCACAAAAGAATCTCTGCACTATTAGTCTTCCATATTTCTATTTCTTCTTATAGTGACTGCAACTTGCATTCCTCTATTTTCAATTTGTTCTGTTTATGCATGGTCAGATAATGACTGATTAGTTGCAATGAAAAGCAACTAAAAATAAGATAATACAAGTAAAAAAATGAATAATAATTGACAATGCTTCATCTATAAAAATTGAAACAAGTTAAGACTATTACCACTTGGTAGAAAAGCAAGAGAAATAAGATGAAAGAAATACTAGTTAAAAATGAATAGTAATTGACAATGCTTTATTGTAGAAATTCAATCAACTTCCAAATAATAGATGTACAAACAAAGGAAATTAAAGTAATATTAGTTAAAAATTAATGATGACTGACAATCATTCATTTATTAAAAATATATTAAGCTCAGAAGGCTCTGGACAAACTTGTCTTTGATTTGCTTTAAGAAATTTCCGATTCTTTTTAGGACAATTTTCTCTGTTGAAGTCATAACTCATGGTAACATTAGAAATTTTATTTCATATAGATCCTCTTGGGAAAATCATGAATTTTTAACTTTCCATTATCTTTGCTTAGTTACGTATAAGTCTTTTAACTGCTGAAAGGCTTTGCTATTTCAAAACAGTCCTCCATTTAAGAACTGACTAGGCACAACATTGCTTAAATCCCATGACCAAATGATTACCATTTTCAGCATGACTTGCCCTCTCAAATACAAATTTTAAAAAAAAGAATGCTTGTTAAATAACAAAAGAATTAACAATGATGAGATGCGATTAATCACTTATACATACACTTTTTTGTTTAATTGCTCTTTACAAATCGATTAATTTAGTAATCGATGGTGAAAATCAATTACTACTGATTGATGCAACCTAGAAATATCTTCCTACCTCTGTTACTTAATAATTACATGCTTCCTCGTTTCATAAACTTGATGCAATAATTATGGGATGGAGGTTGGGTCTCAAATGAGCACGAAATATATTGGAGTTACTTCCCTTGGTATCTTTAAAAATCAAATCTTGCCACGTTGAAACAAGGGAAGTAACTCTAGTAATTTATTGTTTCGTTAGGAAAAGATTTTTCAGTCGTTTGGTTTTGAAGGTAGTCATTTTGAGGGAACAATTTAGTCATTTATAGAAAAAATTGTTTTGAAAGTTTGTTGGAAGGGTTTAGACACAAAAAGTCACTAATATGATAGTACTTTTGTTTTTAGGAAAACTGAAAACTTTTGGAGTGTGAAGCTACGGTCGAAACATGGATGGTAGTCTGAAAATCTCAAAATTATGAAGTTATGAATATTTATTTCATTTTCATTCAAACCAACGTTTTTTTATATTCAAAGAGAATGCATTCATACACTCGTCTGTTCTGTATTTGTACAAAGATATGCACATGAAAATGTCAGATTGTATGCATTTGTTATGAAAAGTTTTTTTTTTTTTTTTTTTTTAAACAAGAAAACAGAAATGATCCCTCCCTTTTTTTTAATAGTTTAATAAAGAAAATAAATTTGTGAAAACAAATAAACAGAAAACCCCTAAGCCAATAAATAATTTGGGTGATGGAAATTTTAAAAAATTAAACCAATTAGACAAAACATTCTGAAAACTTATATGGAAGAAGACATGCTGGGAAATTACCAATATTTTTTTTTTTTTTTTTTTTTTTTTAAAACCTTCCATTTGCATTTTATTTTTAATGCTTGACATCTGCAATGTTTCAAAATGAAAAAATAAAAAAAATGGACAAAGATATTTTTTTTTTTTTTTTTTTTTTTTTTTCACTTTTACGAAACAAAGTTGCTGAATGTTGGGGAAAAGAGTAAAGAAAGAATATCACATGCACGGAGATACACATAGAGATACACACTTGATGACACACATTGGCATGCACGCACACACAGATATTCTTTCCCCATTTTTTTATCCAGCAAAAGAATGACAATTTTAAAAATGATATCAAGAAAAAAACATTGACAATATCAATAAAAAAAATTAAAAAAAAAAAAAAAAAAATCAAAGATAAAAAATTCAGGGCGATTAAACAATTGCTTGCTTTCTTGTTTTTTTTTTTTTATAAATTTTCTTGTTTTTCTTTTTTTCTGGTTGTTTTTACAATCATTTGGAAGAAAAGTTTTTTCTTTCATTTTTTTTTTCTTTTATAAAAGAATTGAATGAAATATTTGTTTCACAGATTTGATAATGAACGTTTTAGCAAAATCAGCATTGTTTCATGGCCACTTGATTGTTTCAACTATGTACATCCATACATACACAGAATATAAAAAAAATATTAGGTTGGTGCAAAAATAATGTCGTTTTTTGATGTTCAACTTGATGTGAGAAAACGACATTATTTTTGCACCAACCTAATAAATGCCTTGACATTTCAGATGCTGTCCTCTAAGCAAATCCGACTCATCTATTTTTTTTTAATTTCTCAAGGCCATTATTGGATCAAATCTTTAATGACTCCAGATCCACTACTAATGTAGTGTTTCCAAAATTGAATCTAAATAAGAAATTATATTTTTCTTGATAAAATCACAACTTATAACTTGATGTCATGTTATTAACATATAACTATTTATTGAAGAAGTAACATTAATTCAGGGTTTCTCTCAAAAATGTGTCCTGATAAAAGCATTAGTTACTTATATATTTTTTTAAAATCATCTTTCTGCAATTATGATTCATTCCTCTTTCAGATAAAAGAAGAAAGCATAATGGTTATTACTATATAAAATGGAATTGCCTAAATGTTTTCAAGTTTTGCTTCAGTCTGCTTAATATCACACAAATAGCCTTGGAAAAGGCATGAATTTTGTTCCTTCTGTTCTGTTACTATATATCTTGACAAAAATGTCTCTTTGCTGACATAACGATTGACAGAGAAGTAACTGAATAGAAGGAGAAATGATTCTCTCCTAACATCCATACCTGCACAAGCACTAGTAACAGTTAATGACATCTCATCATTGTCAACCTGGACAGGTGCATCTAAATGTTCATCTGAAGGGGTGCCTTTCAATTTAAGCAGCATATCTAATCAAATTCCAGTTGGATAAGTTAAGTTGGATTATTTTATAATCAATATCGAACCTAGTCAGTAACAAAATGTGTGACCGCTTGGGAATACCAGGTGCTGTAAGCTTGGATGTGCAGGTGGTGTAATGGATAATGACTCAGAATTCAAAATCAGATGGCAAAGTTCCACTCCCAGTTGAGTTCATTATAGTCACTTACATGCAAATAAACTTAGGAAAGGTACAAATCTACCTCTTCTCCCCCCCCCCCAGGTAAGGGTTAATTAGTCAGTAAATCATTATCTACAAAAAGTTCTTACAGTCTAAAAATATTTTCTTGCTTGAAATAACCTGCCAAGGGTTGATAAGATGTAAGAAACAAATCGGTCAATTTTACCATGTACAGTTTTTTCCAGATTTTTAAAATATTAGTAACAAGGTATGGTGAATAAAATTACTAAGTTTCCAGTC
>CAXIWW010000002.1:30000-57500 GCA_964036315.1 Acanthosepion esculentum | reverse complement strand
GTGTACTTTTTTTATTTTGATATCTTCAATTTTGTAATTTGCATTTTGGGCTCATCCTTTTGCTAACAACCATGCATTCTGTCTTCTTACTCTTGGTGTTTAGTCCTTTCTTCTCCTTTTCCTTCATTACCTTCTGTAGGAATCTTTGTAGTTTTCTTTCCATGTCTGCTATCAACACTGTATCATCTGTATATTTTATGTTGTCAAGATTGTGGCTACTAATAATGAATCCTCATATCTTCTGAAACTGATATTCTTTTGTTTTACACACACACACACACACACACACACACACACATATATATATATATATAACAATTAATAGATATTTTTCAATCTGACAATATTTCTTATTACTCTAAATGTTATTTTATTGGGTATACATTTTCTTTGGCTGTTCCTTTTGTTAACAACCACACATTCTGTCTTCTTGCAAATGATGTTCTTTTTTCTAGATTTTCATTGACTTCCTTCTATAGGAGTTCTTGCAGTTTCTTATTTTCAATTGGAGCCAAAAAGTTTCACAACTGATAATCACCTTTCCAGGTATTATCTATTTAAATAAGTGAACCTTCATGCCAGTTTGATATTATTGTTTCTCTTACATTAGCAGACAGAAACTTTCATCATAAGACAAAACTTTATACTCACATTATTTACATGCAAACTATTGTCTACATCTTTTTTGATATTATCACATTTCAGTACTCCACCCTTTGTTGAGTCCTGGTTGTTATAGGTAACCTCTAAGGAATATCAAATGCTGCTGGTCATGTCTAAAAATGTCTCTTCTAGTACTAGGTCAAATTTCCACAGTCTAAAGAATCTCTGCCCAGCCTGGGAATTGAACTCATAATTAATATATCACTAAATTTACAAACCAAGACATTTAATCCTGTGGAACAATCCTGAGTGTAAAATTTGAAGCCTTAAATTTAATCTACCAGCTGATACTGCTGTCTATCACACTGACTGACTGTATTCACTAAAGCTTTTCTGTTCTACTGTTCCTGTGGAAGCTTTGCTGTCATTTCTATTTTTCTTTATTAATGGTTCCCATATTGTATTTATTTATGTGCTGATTTTTTCAGACATCTGACTTGCCAGTGTTATTCTCTGTCTAGTATTTTGATTTCTTACACAGGGTTTAATGACTACTCTTTTCCTTCCTGATTTCATTGTTTGATAGATTTAGCAATGTAAATCTTGAACTATGGGCAGGAATTCTAATCATCAAATTATTTTATAGAGTTTACTGGAACTCATTGCAGCTAAAAATTAAATTAAATTCAAATGTGGCTAATGATATGAAATTATACAGTTGCTATATAATTTAATGCATGGACATGCTATCATAGAGTATTTTGTTTCTCCTCAAGTAAAAACAACACTATTTACATTGCTCAGACTATCAGCCTCATCTTTGTTGCCATATTTATCACAACGTTTCGGCTGTTGTACACGCTGGCCTTCTTCACGTTGTCAAACTGAACCCTTTATTTCACTCACTGGGGTAGACTGTTCTAATTCCACATGCCATGTCTAATGGATATCAGTTATCAGTTATCTCCTGTTAATTCTCCTCTCCAAGTTCTCCACTGCCTTAACCAGGTATTGAATTCACTCTCTTTGCGTCCTGTCACTGGATCTAACTAATGTCTTTATCCACTGTGCCATGTGTCCTTGAGGACATCTGTGTATGACTTTCTGGGTATTATAAACCTAATGTCTTCAGCAGCCATTTTTACCAATGCTCATATTGCAATTTTTGCTGTTATCCTTGCATTTTTTTTTACCAGAGCTCATATTGCAATTTACGTTGTTATTGCTTTTCTCTGGCATTCACTATTACTGGTTCCCATATTGTATTCATTTCTATGCTTGGTCGGCTCAGGAGGTTTTGTGGCCTAGCATATGCGCTGATTCCTTAAGTTTACGAATTTTCCAGTGATGTTCTATGTCTATGATTTCAACCTGATCCCACAGAGGGCGGTGATCTCCCTTATCTCTCCATATAGACATATATAAGACAGCTACTAAAAACAACACTAATAACAATTTTTCTTATATATTTATAGAGAAGCACATAAAATTTACTGCAACCAAATAATTTAATATATTACACTTTTTTTTTTAAAAGTCTGTTTATAAAAGTTAATGCATGTTTTCTATATTTTTATTAGATGCTCTGTATTTTATATAAACTAATATTTCCTTTGATATATTGGCAGTAGAAAAGCAAAGGGATCAAAAAGTTATTTCATTATACATGCCATCATATAACCAAATATTTTATATCACTAAAAACATATTAAACCAGCTTTGATTTATTCAAAGTATACAGCTTGTCAATAACTTTATGAAATAGCTAATATTACATAACAATGTTGATTTTAGATAAGAGGTTAAGTCATAGCCCTATACTTTGATATAGCATTTAATGGGTTTCCTAAGAAAAAAAAACCTTGAAATATACAAAAGCTGCCTAATTACAGTTCATTGGTTGATATAGCACATAATAAACATAAAACCTGAGGTTATATTTCTTACGCATTAAAACAAGCTAACCTTGGAGAATAAGAAAGATTTTAAAGATTGAGCCAAACTATAATCTCTTCCTAAGTAGGATTAATAAGTTTTAATTCAATTTTTCTGGAGTAGCTTTTTACACTGATGAAAAATAAATTTGTAATACACTGAAGGATAATACCAGTTAAAACCTGGGTAAAGTAAATACAGGAAATTGAGTAGTCGATATTCTGATTCTTGTGACATAGTAACACTGTGTATATTTACATTGTTCTGACTGTTATCCTCATCTTTATTGTCATATTCACAACATTTTGGTCATTGTACATCCCAGCCTTCTTCAGGTGATATACACTGGAATTTCAAACTGAACCCTTTATTTAGTCCATGGGGGTAGACTGTTCTAGTTCCACATGTCATGCCTTTTCTGGATATCTCAGTTTCAGCTATTTCCCTTTAGTAACTCAACTCTCCAAGTTTATTGTTCACCTCTGCTGTGGTCAGGTATTGGGTCAAGTCACTGGATTATTTAACCAACCACTGGACCATACATATCCAGAAAAGACATGGCACATGGAACAAGAAAAATCTACACCAGTGGATTAAATAAAGAGTTGGAATTTCAGTTCAAAATTTCAACATATATCACCTAAAGAAAGCCTGAGCATATAATGACTGAAACAACATGAATATATGAATATGAATATATTATATTTATATATATATATATATATATATATATATATATTAAGCATTTCATCCCAAGCAAGACGAGAGTGCCACGCAAGGGATTACAGAGGGTAGAGAACAAGAGAAAAGAGGTGTGTTTGGGGAGAGGATAAAGAGAAGGGTGGGTAACAACATCAAGGTATCAGAAGATGTTGATTGACATTACATTTGAATATTTGAAAATTGTGCTGTTTGAGTAGAAGAGACATCTACATTTAATTGTTTTGACAGTGAAAGTGTGGGACCAAGATGCCAACCTAGTAGCTTGCTTAAATTCTTGCAGTCTGGGAACCAGCAAAAGCAACTTGTCAGAACAGTTGCCATGAAAATATTTATATAAGAGATAGAGGGAAGATATGGTATGTCTGTGAGAAAGCGACAGTAGACTAGATGCCAGATCAGGACCTATCACATTTCATATCCGTCTTGGAATTTTGTCGAGAACCTTGAGACTTACAGTGGGGGCACCAGAGCATATATGACAGCAATATTCCATGCAAGGATGGATGGTTGATTTATGGATTTGAAGGATGGCTGGGAAGGTAACAGGGAATTGAGATGTCAGAGGAGGGGACTGACAAATTAAGATTAGTCTTGCAGAGAGCTAGTATATCAGAAGATTGCTCAATGATGAACGATGACAATAAAGATGAGGACAACTGTCTGAACAATATAAATAGTGTAAATAGTAACACTCATATCAGTGCACCATCTGTGCCTAAACTTTAGGCATTGATACAAAAACTTAAATAAGGTTTGGTATGTTGAAAGAGTCCCATGAAAGCAGGTGCTATGCCATGGATATGCACACACTTTTTATTCAATTAAAGACATTTGAGGAGGGTTGGATTGTGGGCATTCAAGAGGCCGGATAGACATTTTAGAAAATTGCTGTGCATACTGGACATACTTTGATGTTGGCAGAAGTGGTCAAATAAACGTTCATAAATCCAGAGATCTGTTTCTAAACAGATAAATAGTATCAATGCTTGCCAAGATAATTGCATTTTAAGAGCTGCAGTACCAGTTTCATAGACATCCACAGTACAATTCTGAGTAAATATGGCTTCAAGAAGATAAACCCAAATCAACAGGAATGAGTTATTTGCATCAGAGCTATGGGTAGGTGTGCCTCAAGCTTGATGACCAGTTATGCTAAAACCATATTATGCACATCGGCAGTTGTGTTGTGAGAGAGTAATTTGACAAGGTGAATGTTTTTCTGTGGTGTTCATTGATGAGAAGAGGTTTTACCTTCATCCAGTTGTTTGCACATGCAACATTGACCTTGTAAGTGACATCTTCCAGAGTGTATCTGCACACAGACCCATTTCTCAACATTATAGTGTAGAGTGCCATAAGTAACAACTGTCTCTTGCCGCTAGTGTTTATAAAGCAAACACTGAACAGTGCTATGTATGTCCAGTTTATTTTTCAGTCTATTTTGCTGCTATTCCAGCAACAGGAAGGCAATGTACTGTTCTAGTAGAATGATGCCAATGCTACCCAAATTGTTCTGCAAGGGCTTAGGCAACCTAGCTGGCTAGCATGATTACCAGAACTGCCACCCATTTGAATATGTATAGGATATGATGTAAAAAGGAGTATGAACCTTATAGTAGGGTCAATCGCCATCAAGCATAATAGGGTAGACTGGAGTTCATAGCTATGTATATAATCATTGCAGTGATTATGCAACATCACAGGCTGGGAGAGGCTTCCTAGACTGAGGGTAGGGGGTTCCTCTGATGTTTACTTTATGACCATGGTGAGCCTTCAAGCTGGAGGACACCTGCTTTGGCTTGAACTGGAGAGGGGAAGGCTCCACCAGGTCTATTTCTCCAAGACATGCTACTCATGAGTGTATAGCTCTCCAGCTTTCAATCCAGATATGTGGAGGAAACTGGTCATAATACTGATGATGATGATGATGATGATGATGATTCACTATCTGTATGAATGCATGTATACTCAAGTATAGGTCTATGTTAACACCCAAAGAAGATATACAGTATATTAACATGGGGTCTTAGTACAGTTAATACAGGCCTTATTTTGGAAGTTGTGTGCATATTGATCTATGTGAAGATTTGCTGTAATCCAGTTAGATTTCCTGCATATTTAATCTTAGGTAAATTGAAATATATTCAGGGTATTGTAAGTTTATTTTCCTCAGTGTATTCGGCTTTAGATTAATGTTCTAAATATATGTGATATTCATTCAATTTTTTTTTTTACTTTGGATAGAGTAAGCTCAAAAGAACTTTATAGATTTCCAAAATTCAACTTTCAGAAGGTAACTTTATGTCAAACTGTTGAGTTGATTCTTTTACTTAATACATTTTTCCATTTATTGCTTCTTAAATCTGACATCAAATTGTCTGCTATGAAATTATTACTTTATAAAACACTGGGCCTTTACACAAAATGCAGGCCAAGAAGGATTGGCCTAAATCTTTTGGGTCAAGTAAAAGGGAAAAAAAGATATTACTGAACCAACTCACCTCTCACTGATAGGAATGTCTTCCTTCAGAAAACTTAACCAGCTTATCAGAAGAATTACTAAAAACAATCATTTTTTTCTCCAGAAAATACATCTTCCATTAAGAGATATGAGGGAATCTATGAATAACCAGATATTCTAAAACATGAATTTGGGAGGCAGGGTGAAAAGTGAAAGTGAAAGTAACTAAGTGAAACAGTTTTTTTCTCTTTGGTCTCTATAACTACTTCAATCTAATAATGTTCAGCTGTTATGTTTCAACTTCAATATTTACTCAATGTAAGACCTTTCAGGGAAGAAGATTAAGAATTGCTAGAGAGATAAATGTCAAACTATCTTTAGCTAAATATTAAATGGCTACATTCTAATGGTTTCATCCTCTTCTGAAAGGAAATTGGTAATGGGCTCTGATGAGCAACTATTTGGTTCCTGTGTCCAAGAAGCAAAGCCAAAGATTCCATTTCAGTTTTACACAAGTCCCCTGGCATTTTATATTGATGACTTATTTTTTTTTCAAGCGTTCAATTTGTTAATGGTAAGATTAACCAATTCCCTACAAGGCAAATTTGGTATTAATTGACCAACCAGCCAGTACTGCTTTCAGTTGAAATTTATAAAATCTTTCTGTTAAAATGACTTTTCAGGAAAATAGGTTTCTCAAGTCCAGTAGCTGTTATTGCTCTTTCCAGTATTGATGGTGGTTTCCTTCCTAACCTTTTATTTGAAGTAGTGTGGAATGTCAACATCTTGATAAAATCATTATTTTCTCTTTGAGTTATATGTTCTATCCATTTTAATTGTTGTTTTTTGAATTGTCTTTTATTTGAAGTAGTGTGGAATGTCAACATCTTGATAAAATTATTATTTTCTCTTTGAGTTATATGTTCTATCCATTTTAATTGTTGTTCCTGTTGGTAGTCCTCAAGAAAAGTGGTTTCTGTTATTTAGTACAGTTCTTAGTTTGTGAATTCTCTAGTGCCAGTCCACAAGGTTCAAAGAAGGATGGTCTTCATCAAGACCTACAGGCTTCAAACACTCAAACCCATTTTTAATCATTGCAGTTGTATACACCTGAAAATTTAGACATTTCTGTTTAAGTTGGACACTATACATGACATCCATATAATAGTTTTAATCTGACAAAGCTATTTCAGAACATGGTTGATATTTTGGGTTTTGTAGCAATTTGCAGTGTTGAGTGAAACTACCTCAGACACAATTCAATTTCTTTTACTCTCATACTTAATTTGTTATAGATGATAGGAAGCTGATTAGGAAAACTGGAACTTACACAACAAAGAATTTCCATCTATATAACAACAAAACCAACATTATTTATCTATTACAATCTGTTAAATTCAGCACAAATCCCTGACATTATATAGGCATTATAAAGGTGTTTGACCTCAAGCACAGTCTTGTACTCTCTACAAATGATTCTGCTTTAGTTGTTGCTGCTGTTCGTAGTCCTCAAGTAATGTGGTTTCTGTTATTTGCTACAGTTCTTTATTTGTGATTTTGTAGTGCCAAACCACAGTGTCCAAAGATAGATGATCATTGCCAAAACCCTCAGTCTTTACTTGCTCAAAAACATTTTTAACCATTGATCTGAGAATGCAGTTTGTATGAAGCTGACAGTTTAGATATTTCTAAATGGGTTTTGCATCTTGCATGACATCCATATAAAAGTCTTCATGTGACAAGGCTATTTAATAACATAACTCGAGTTTTCAGGTTCATGTTTTGATTTTGTAGCAATTTGTGGTGTTTGGTGACACAACCTGCAGTGCAGATTTCTTTAGGAAGTATTAAAAAGCAATATTTAAAAAAATACTTACCTTTATACTGAAGATAATTACTTTGTTAATTCCAGTATGCTGCAATAAAGAAAAAAAGTTAATTTATTCTCAAAATTTAATTTCTGAATGTTTGCTTCTCATACTTTTACATGAAATATAGATAAAGTTTTGAGTTTTAGTTTGTTTTAATAGACTTATTAAATATATATATTACTCTTTTCTTCCACTTTTGCATTTTTTAAATCATTTCACCCCAACCAAAGCAATAAAGCCACTACAACATAAGGAGTTACTGAGTGTTAAAGAAGGAGAAAATAAAATACTATTGAGGAAAGAGAACAATAAAAGAAAAATATTAAGATGACAAAAGATAACAATTGACATTGCATTTAAAGATCAAAGCATGAAGTGCAATTAAAGAAACTGTGAACATAGAACTTACAGTTACGTCCAGCCATTTCAACTGTAAAATGATGAAACCTTACCACTGATCTAGTATTATGCTTAAATTCATAAACTTAGGTATCATAAGTTCATCAGAACAATTACTATAAAAGTATTTAAAGAAAAGGCACAGGGAATCTACATTACAGGGGTAGAAAAATGACTAAAGCCAAGATGTCAGGTAAGGACCAATAACATAACAGATTCTTCTTTGGATTTTATTAAGAATATCTAAATATATAGTAGGATCACCAGACCAGATGTGGCAGCAATATTCAAAGCAAGAGCAAATGGTAGACTTATAGATAGATTCTGGTGATAAAAGCTTTCTTAGCAGCAGACCTAGCAATTAATTCAATATAAGCTTTCCACTTCATGTCAGTGGAAAATTGTTGTGGTAGGATCCACCTAATCTGCATAGGTGACTACCGACTATATAAATAATGGTTGGTACCGGAAGAGGAGAGGAGGGAATCACGAGATCCAACTAGAGACTCTGCCCAACAGCGACTTAGTCAACACATTCTCCAGGAACGGTCTTCCCCGAAATATACAGAAATACTATATGTACTTATTGTGTACACTTTCTTGTTATAATACATTCTTGTTCTAAGTACATTTTGTGTTGCATTATTATTCCATGCATTAGTCGAGATTCAACAATGAGTCAAGACTCAACAAAAATGTATTGTGAAAAAATTAAAATATACATATAGAATTATAACATTTTTAGATCATTCAGTATTTCTTATTGCTATAAATGTTATATTTGATATGTATATGCATTTATAGTAATAAAAACTAATTTTGAATTAAAAAAATCCTTTAATTCAGTATATTTGCTTTTCCAGCTATTTGCTGAATCAATATTATAAAATGTTTGATTTATTTCAAAGCGTTATCATTACTTATATATTACTCTCTTTTTCCACTAATACATTTTATGATTAGATATTGTGATAAAATATACAATTGAAAATGAAAAGTATTCATTTTTGGGTCATTCAACATTGCTTATTACTACATATATTTATTGGGAATATCTAATATGTTTGATAAAAAAAATCAATTAATTGCTTAAAAATGATTATTCTATTTCTGGTATGAAAATAATGTTAGCAAATATAGACTTTGAAATGTCCCAACAAGAGGTGTGCATTTCTTAAGTAAGGTAATTGTACCTTGTTTTGCTGTAACTGCTTCTTGTAGCTCAATGGTAAAACACACCCATTTCTAATTAAAATTTCATATTTCCTTTGAAGACTTAATTTTGAAGATAATTTTACTATACTAAATATATATATAGTTTGGTCAATGGCATAGCCAGGGCAAGCAGTACATATGCTAATTTTATATCTTGTGAATGATGCAACCCCCTTACAATTAGGTATTTAAAAGTTGCATGATACGCAAGTATATATGCTAATCCTTTTTTAAAATTTCAACTCAGGCTGTGACATTTTTTCTTTGCATCTTTTAGTTTTTAATTTAGTCTTTGTTAACATTTTGGCATGAATGAATCAAAGATAAGCTAATAAGTTTATGTGGTCTAATTAATCATAAATCTGAAAAAATTATGACCGTTTAAAGAGCTCTTATTTCGGGGAGAATATCTTTCTTTCTTTTTTTAATCTGGTCAGAAATATTTTCTGATGCATGACTGAATTCCTGCTTTTCCATTTTTGATTAGTTGCAGTAATTACATTATTAGGACTGTTATCCTCATTGCCATATTCTTAATGTTTCGGCCATTGTACACGCCGGCCTTCTTCAAGTGATTTGAATTTCAAACCAAACCCTTTATTTCGTCCAATGGGGTAGATTCTTCTAATTCCACGTGCCATACCACTTCTGGATGTCTCAGTTATTTCCCTTTAACTCAACTCTCCAAGCTTTTGTCTTACCACTGTTGTAACCTGGTATTGAACTCACAACCCATTGGATCTAGTCACTGGATCTATCCAATGTCCTTATCCACTGTGCTATGTGCACTTGTCGATACATGGCCCACTGTACAACGTCCAAGACATTGTGAATATGGCAATGAAGATAAGGATAACAGCCCAAATAATGTAAATAATATAAGTAATCATAATACCTCATATCAAAGATATAGACACATTTTTGATTAGTTGGTTGGTTGTTTGTGTTTAGGGGCATATCAACCTCTATGGCTTATTTAATGCTGAAATCTGAATATTTTTTTATGTAAATCTAGTTTTTGTTTGGAGATAATGTCTTTTAGTGATACAGGTCTTACTAATTAACTCATAGCTGCGGGGAGAAGAGATGGATTCATACCTTTCCCAAAGGTATTTGTGTGTAAGTGAATATAATGAATATGACTGGAATTGGAATTTAGCTCTCCAATAAACAATTCTGAGCTGTTATTCATTGCATCACCAATTAACAGCACCTAGTATTCCCAAACAGTCACCCATATAGGTACTAGCCATGCTCAATATTGCTTAACTTCAGTGATTGTACAGGAACCAGTGTTTCAACATGACGTGGCCGTAAGCCCCATTTTTGATTAGGTGTTGTTCTGGTGCATATATTTTTACTCATCTGTGATCTGCTGTCAGACATTCATTCAAATTAGAGGCTGATTTCTTGGCAGCCATCAGTTGCTGACTGCTGAGCTCTTTATCCACATCAGCTTAAGATGTTCTGCCACAGATTTCTGCAGAGAAACAAACATTCACTATTTTCATATCCCAAGAGCACGTCTATTCTCCTTGTGTATTTGATCAGTACACACAGTCAAGCAGCATTTTTCAGTCAGATAGAAGCCACTTTATTAAGATCACCTCATTGATAATCCAGTCATGGGGCTGGAAGTAGCTGCATCTTTACTGGGTTTTGCCGACATACATAATTCCTGACTTTGGATCTGCTTACCAAAAGGTTGCAAATAAAAATTATCTTTATCTCCTTTTGCAAGATGGCTTGCTCATCCTTGGTAGACCTGAGAGCAATCTTCTTTTAGGGTTTTGTCTTTCGTTCACTTACCTCAGTGCTTTCATTAAGAGAAGATTATGTTACAATCCCAAGCAACAAGTCAGGAAATAAGGATGCCATTTTTAAACCTTGACATAAAATCATTCTATTTCAAAGTGACATAATTCTGTTTTTAACCCAATTCAATTAATGTAAAAAATTAAATAATTTTTAATTTGAATAATAAAAAAAAAACCTAAGAGATAGACAGTGGAAATTTCTGGGACACATAATGAAGAAAGAGGGTTTGGTGAATTTGACAATGACTGGACGTATTGAAGGCAAGAAGGGCAGGGGGAGATGGTAAGTAAACAATTTAACAAGTTTGTGTAAATGGATGGCGTAATAGGAGAGATGAAAAGATAAACTTTGCATAGAGCTACAACAGATAGGAAGCTGTGGCGAGCCATAATCGCCCACATCTTAAAGAGACATGGTACATAAAAAAAGAGTAACCATTATGCCAAGTAGACATCATCCTGTGAGACTAATACAAAATCCAAATTAGCCACACCTTGATCTTCCTCTGATTTTTCAGGTTTTAATATTTCCAGAATTAAACGAACACATAAACAGATTATTATAATTCAGCAATAGACAGATATCAAGAGTGAAATTAGATGGACTGTGGGATTATGTTCATTTAAGAATGACTAGATAGACAGAACCTAGTAATTGTTAAGTATTAGTAAATTTAAGAATGTTTTTTTATCTTTATATTTTCAGAATTAAACAAGTCTATTAATTATTATAACTTAGTAATTATTAAGTATAAGTCAGTTTGAGAAATTTTTATTTTTTTTCAATACTTTAGGTTTTAAACAAAACCAGGAAAACATTTTTACAACTTAGTAATTGTTAAGTATTAGTAAATTTGAGATGAGGAATGAGGGCTTAGAAGATTTGACACCCACAGAACAAATTGAGAGCAAGAGGGACAGAGGAAAACAGCACATAACCTACCTAATTAGTAAGTATAAATGAATGGCATAACAAGGTTTAGGTGAGATATCAAAAAGACTAAATATATCAAAAACTACAAAGAACAGGAAATTGTGGAGAGCCATGATCACTTATGTGTTGAAGGGATACAGCACATAGATGATGATGATCTTAGAAACTGATGTTATGTTTGCAGTTAAGTCATTGCTAGAGCAGTCATATAAGAAGTTATAGTCAGGAAAACAATATGGTTTACAGTAGCAGAATGTCAGAAAAGATCCAGAGGAGAATTTTGGAGAGCCATAATCGCCAAGGTCCTGATATTTTTTTAAAAATTAAACAAAGATATGAATAAATTATAATGTATTTACACTTGCTTATTAGTAAATTTAGGAATTTATTATTTGATAAAATATTTAAATTTCGGAAAATAAATGTTTAGATTTTTTTAGTATTGACAAAACAAAGAAATTTTTTAATTGGCATCAGCTAATTTTTTTTGTTCTATCCAAAAAGTTTCACTGGCATAATCAGAGTTATTAATTTGTAAATTCTAAATTCTGGAAGAAAATGCCAAAATTTTATTAAGTTTCTATCCAAATTTGAAATTTCTTCAGAATTTTTTTTTTTTAAATTAAGTTCAGTTATCATGTCACCATGGTTAATATAGAAACTTTTGTGATCAACAATCCTATTCTTTGCCAATAAGCAATGCCTTCAAATTGTTTCTTTTGAATAAACTTGTATAAATGAACAAGTTTTTTCTTATCCTCATTGTGAAAGATATTCATATAATGCAGAACATTTACTGGGAACAAACCACCTGCATACAAATAGAAAATGAATTAAGTACACAAAAATAGGCACATAAGAATGTATTTTTTCACCAGATTTATTTAAACTCTACAGCAAGGCAATCTTATGAGAATTACAAATCCTATCAGAAGTTACCACAATGGGTGGGCACAATCTTAACAATGTTAGATATGCAGATGACACTACATTGATGAAAGAAAACTGCAGGAACTCCTATAAAAGGTTGTAAAGGAAAACAGGAAGAAAGGACTAACCATCAATTGCAAGAAGACAGAATGTACAGTTGTCAGCAAGAAGAGCAGCCTTAAGATGCGAGCTACGAATTTATGATATCAAAACCAAACACGTACTGAAGTTTAAATATCTAAAAAGAGTTATATAGCAGATGGCAGAAAATGTGATACTAAAATCTGAAAGGACATTGGAATAGCAAAGCCTAAGCAAAGTATTAAGAAACAGGAAAATTTGATTAAAAACAAATAAGAGAGGGTTGAACTATTTAATATCAATCCTACTCTACAACAGTGAATGCTGAGAATACCATGGATGGAACATGTAAACAATTACAAATTTTTAAGGATAGTGGGAACAAAATGGACACATATACTTAGAATGTTGGTCTAACCCTCTTTCTACTTTACATAAATGATCTGGTGAAGAGTAGGTTCTGATCAGTGGTGAATATCTATGCTGATGATACAACAGTATATGGGTGCAATTCCAAAACTCTAGATGAACAGAGCTTGACAGTTGATCTCTCTTCTGATCTAGCCCTAACAGCTCAGTTTGAAAAAAAAACGAGCTGATCAAATTCAATGACTCCAAAAACTAGTAATGTTCCATCCTTGCTGAGCGAACCCAAAGCTGTCACTTATCATAATGAATGGGTGTTCCCTCAGGGTGGTTCCTTGTCTTGAACACCTATTGGGACTTAATCTCATCCCGGCTTCAAGTGGAACTTGTAAGTATGATCTATTGCTAATGATGCTGGAAAAATGGTTGCTTCTCTACACCAATCCAGTAAGTGACTGACACCTCCTGCTATCTACTACCTTTACAAGAGCCAGATCAGTCTGAAAATGGAGTGCTATATGGGAAGCATCTGCTCAGTTTTCACTTTCCAGTCATGATAGAGTTCAAAAGCGTCTCCATGTCCTTGTTGGTAACATTATTTTCTAGCTGACAATCCCTTTCAAACAGAGAAAATGTTGCAAACCTCACACCTCTCTATTGCTATGTCAACGGAAAGTATTCATATGAACGACATTCCTTAGTTCCATCAATGCAGGCATACACATTGTAGTAAACCACCCTCATTCCCTTTGTATTCCATTGGTGAGATCTAAGTTCGACTTGAGCAGTTTCTTTCCATGAACCGCTGATTGGTGGAACTGACTCCCAAGATGAGGCTTCCCCAATCTTCAGCTATTCAAATCTATGGTCAACCATTATCTTCCCCACATAACCCCATAAACTGTATCTCTTACTCTGTAATCCTCTACTTCGAGAACTCTCTTGGAGTTTGCACAAGGTGAATACCATTGAAAAAGAAAATCAAAAAGAGACAGATGGAATTCCTGGAACACATAATGAGGAAAGAGGGCTCGGAGAATTTGACACTCACAGGACATATTGAAGGCAAGAAGGACAGAGAGAAACAGTTACCTAATTAATAAGCTTGTGCAAATAGATGACAGAAAAGAGAGTGGGTGGAATATTAAAAAAAACAAAAAAACAAAGCATTGCTAAGAACAAGGGTTAGGAAGTTGTGGAGAGCTATGATCGCCCAGATCGTATGAAAATAAGAATTTCCAAGTGTAGAGAAGAATATCACCGTATAGAGAAGATGTATTCCCCTGGTTAGTATTCAACCCTGAAGCTATCAGCAATGTCCCACCTGGAAGTAAAAATAAAAAATAAAAATGATACTTTTTTGGCCTTTTTGAAATTAACATTCAAGTATGCCAGTTTGAGTTTCCTTTAAAACTCAAGAAATATTTGAGTTGTTCACTCTTAAGATTAAAGTAAAAAGAATAGTTTTGATGTTATTTGGGAGGGAAGTTGAAAGGCAATGTCTGCCAAACACATTAGTTCCAGGCAATAACTTGAATGACCTTTAGTTCAATAATTGATTCAAAGTCCTCTGACACAACTAAGAGTTGACACATTTCACATTTTATACACAAGAAATGACTGAAAAGTCCTTCAGACATGAAATACAAGCTGTTTACAGATTTACCAACAGAAATATCTTACACTGACCTTTCTCATATCTTTATAATTGTTTGTAGAAGAGACAAGTTACATCCTCAAGATGTTCAAGTGTTGCAGATTACACCTTAAAGTTTGCAACGTTTTAATTCCTGTTTGCTGATAACATTTTTACTACTTTCATTGAACTTAAGTTTGAACAAAGAAATATCAACCAAAGAAAATAACAAAAAAGTGAAATAACTAGAAAAGTCACCATGTCCATACAAAATGTATTATCTATTTATTGATAGATTTTATTTTTAAAAAAAAAAGGACATTTTGCCATCTTTGATAGCAGATTTCTTATATTTTAAATGTGAAAATATGATGGCATCTCCTGTCTTTGTTCCACGAGGAAAGAAATTAATACATTTTACCAAAGGTCAAGACATCAAAAATATTTGCGGTCTTAACATTTATGGTCCACTATTCCACTAGTGTAACATATTTTAAGATAAATCTTTTAATACCTGATGAACATTTTTTTTATTATTTTATCAATAATATACATAGAAAAGACTAAAATACAATATTTTTTGCATATAATGTTAAAATAAAATTAATGCTCATCTGGTATCAAAACTTATATGCCTTAAAATATGTTCCACTCGTGGAACAACAGACATTAAAAAGTTAATCATGATGGATTTCTTTTTTTTATTTCTTGATCAGGTTACACTTAGACCTCCTACTGGTAACATGTAACCCACTACAACCTGCTACATAGACAGGTGGTTTGTTGTCTAAACCAGCTCCCCCACTAGCTTTACTGCTGGTGAGGATGGCGGCATGTCCCCTCACAGGATGAAAAACAAGACCTGTCAAAGGGCAAATGAGCCAACATGCTGGGGATTCAAACCTTGAATGGTAACCTTCCTAGAAATGGTGTCTCAATAAAAACACTTAGTCTTAGACTATCATAAGTGTCTGAGTTGGGCATCAGAAAGATCACCAAACCTTGTAAGACTTTGCCACAAATCATTATGACAAATCCTTTGTCAGCCAGGACCCACCATGCTTTGTGCTAGATTAATTCCAGTTCAACCTCAACAAAAAAACATGGCTATATATTTTTAAGAATGAATTTTTCATTTATTAATTTGATGTATTTTATTTATTGTTTATATGTGTGTAATTTTAATAACATTTTCAAAAATTTAAATGCAATGCCAATCACCAGCTTCTGTCTCATTTCAACCCTGTTCTTTTATTGTCCTTTCTTATCACTGAAGTCTTTACATTCTCTTTCACTTCCAGTAACCCATTGCATCTTCGTGGCATCATCGCTAACTTGGATGAAATTATTAAAATGATTAAAAAAAAATGAATTACTGGACAAGAAGGCTGTTTATTTTTCTTGTTCTGTTAAAAATACAATAAAATATTTTGAAAAGTCACACATACTAGGGTGTGTGTGGGGTCATGTGTATTGGCATCAAAACTTAATCTGGTGATCTGAGTTCAAATTCTGGGTTAATAAGTTTCATTCACTTTCACACAAATCCTTTTGAGAAAGTCATGAAACCATCTATTATCCTTTCAGATATGGGTTAAATAGCAGGATAGACTAAATTATATAGACCTGAATATAAACCCGTCAAAGAGAAGAAAATATATGAATTCTGAATCATCAAGTAGGGAACAGGAAAACAGTCTATTATGTTTCTCAAGAATACATGGAAATTCACAGATAATAAAAAATAGGAATCTGTGGAGAGCCATAATTGCTTATGTCCAGCAGGGACACAGCATTAAAAAACAGAAAAATTACAAAGTGTTGTATTGAATATTCTAATCTCTTCCAACAATTGTTTGGAAAAAATGTTGACTATATGAAGCTGCTTCTGTCATTTTGAAATCAAGTTTTAAAAAAAAAAGAAGCCTTATTTTTGCTTCAAATCCTACTCATTACCTTTACTGGGGAAAAATATGTTGCTGCCTCAACATGAAATTCACATGATCTTAAATGCATGAATTTGCATCCCTGTAAAATGGAAAAGAGGTTGAAGAAAATGGGGTTAAATTGTGCAGAGACAACTTAGAATAAAATCTTGCCTTCTTAAAATAAAAGATTCTTTTTTGAAAATTTCTATGTCACAAATGATTAAAAACAATATTTATGTCGTATTTACTTTTAAAAGGCCATTTTCTCTTTTTTCTCTCTCAACAAATAATAAAATAGCAATTTTAAAATCCAGTCTTATCTTAAATAATTCATCAGATTATATGCCAAACATTGGATAACCATATATAATTTTTTTATATATCAAGAACAGTTTTGAAAGAAAAGATGTATGGCAAATTTGGAAAAGTTTTAGTGACGAGTCTCATACATTAAGACTTCATTGAATTGGGTTTGTTAACATTTTTGTGACTACAAATGCACATGAATGAGAGATGCTGGTAGTTTCAAAATTTTTTAAATAATTTTTTTGCAATCTAGCCAAATATATATATATATTCTTTTAATTCCGTCATCGTTGTTATTAAATACCCCACATTGTGATAACAGAAAATCTGCCAAATATTATAAGACAATTATATTTTTAGGCCTATACCATGAAAATTATTGATCCAGCTCAATTTTAATTTCAAACTATTTGATAAAACTGGCTAAGTTTTAAGGGGTTAATTAGTAAATTCATTCCAATAGAAGGCTGCTGTTTTTAATATAAATTATAAATGATTTTCTTAACAAATAAACACTTGAGACATAAAATATCAAATATTAATTTTATTTTAAGAAAATTTAATATCCCACCTCCATTTCAAAAGGAGAGAAGCCTCTGCTTCTACATTTTCAAGTGCAGTTTTTTAGGTTGTAAAGGAAACCTAAAAAGTTATCAGATGAGCATCAAATGAAAAATGTCAATGCCACTAAGAAATACTATGACTATAATGAGAATAATTTTGTAGTTATTTTTAATAATATACCAAAAATTATAATAAAAATCTCTTAAATTCCTTTAATAAAGTTAATTTTTTAATATTGAATAGATATTTTCTGCTTTAGTTGAAATCTTCATAACAACTAGATATGATTATTTAATATTTATCCATTATGTTAATTGGCATAACAGACAGTTAACTATCAAGATCCCAAATAGAGTGATTTTCCTTACTTAAGTCTTTTGTCTTTGCTTTTTTTTCTTAACATTTTGTATGTTCTTGTGAAATTTCACACAAAGACCTAGTGAAAATTAATCATGTGATACAGACAGTGATATTGGGGGAATCATTAACATTTGAATCAGGTATTGATTCACTTTAGCAAGGATGATCCAAACTGAATATAGATAAAATAGATTGGAATATATTAACATGATTGTTTTTTGGTTATATTTTTCTGTGTGTGTGTGTATCTTTGTATGTGTATCAGGAAGGGGAATGGTAAAAATTAGACTCTTCCAAATCAATGTCATTATATTCATGCAGTCATCTGGAAACATTTCAGAAGATAGAATAGTTTGTGTGTGAAAGAGAGAGTCAGTATATACCCGCACGGGAAGTCAAAGAATGATTACAATCTATGTGCATTAATCACAAACATATACATATATATTATATATAATGTGCATGTGTGGGTGCATTCTTATCTAGATGCTTCTTTATAAGTCTCAGATGACTCTGTACATAGGAACAGATGCATAAGTAAGTAGATTAGACAGCTTATAAGTGCATAACTGCATTAATGATTATGTATATACATCTATAGGGAAAAAAGAAGCCTTGATGTATTCATATGTGTATATCTAATTGTAAATAAGATAAATATCTAATGTGGAGGTTTTTGAAAGGATTTTAATGACGAGTTTCCTAATTCCTAGGGATGAATAAGTAAAACGACAAAGAAATAACACGTTGCATGAAGAGACTTATTTTCTTTATAATTCAAATATCCAATAAGCTAACAGAAAAATGATATGCAATGAAAATGGTGAAGTACTTCACAATTCTCATCAATACCGTGCTCAAGCAGACATGAAATTAAAAAAAAAAAGTACAACATCAAACTCATGTAACATGAAACTTTTCTATCTCCTGCTGCTTCATGGTTTCATGAGCAAACAACTTATTAATATTTTCTTTGCTGCTTGATTTAAAGAATAGATACAGGAAATGGAAGTAATTTTTTAAAACTATTTAATTCAAGCACTTTTGTGTGTCAATAATCTCCAGATTGTATATAAGTCAGAACTGCTTTGTTTATTTTGCACAACATTTTTGATAATTTCCTAAACCCAGTAGTGAATGCAGATCTTAAAATAAGTGTGTAATATTGTTTAAACAGGTATTCTTTGTTTAAAGTTTATGATATTTTAATATCAAGTTTATTATGGCATAAGATGACAGTCAAGAAAATGATGTATGTATTGTATAGTAAAACATATTTACACTGCTTCAAAACAGATCATGGAGGAGACATGATACTGAAGGAAGAAAGAAACAAAGAATACAAAATGGTTAAATATAAAGCTATATTACAATGCCACAATATTGAAGAAGTGATTTTATTTATTTTATTTACAGATCCAGTGTTGCAAAGAGAACAATTTAAAAAAAAAATTATTTCACTCATTTGTTTATAGGTTTCAGTCTTTACAATTTCAGCCCAAGGACAAAGAAACTGATTTCAGTCAAGGCAGTATTACAATTGGATGATAAACATCTTTGTGTTAAGAAACAACTTTCATTGGAAATCAGTAACAAAATCATGTCTCATTAATTTGCTTTTAGTTTTAGCCTTTCATTGCCATATCAAAACATCTAAAAAATAACATATAAAAATAATATTAATTTGTTTTTTGACCTGCATATAGACGCATGGTGGAGTAATGGATAGCAGCTCGGATTGAGGAATTGGAGAGCAGAGTTTGAATTCCAGTTGAACCCATTACAGTCACTTATGTGCTAATACCCTTGGGAAAGGTATGAATCTTCATCCCCCCCCCCAGCTATGAGTAAATAGCAGGACAGACCAGGTTCTATAGCCTTGGATGGCAACTGGTCTACCGCAGAAAGAAATGGCAACCTCCTGCAGGAAAAAATTCTGCCTCGTCAATCATGTATCTTTCGATACATGATTATCTAAGCATGTATATTTGCATAGCACATAACTGACTGAAATATGAATAGACGTAATGTAATAACAACAACAACAAAGATGTGATTAGTAGTCTGACTGTAAATAATGTAAGTAATAAAACCAAAGATTGAACCCTCATAATGAGAAAAAAGCTCATATTGCACTGGGCCATATTAAGTTTAGTTCAGTAATGGTGAAGTAATGGATAGCGACTCGGATTGAGGAATTGGAGAGCCGAGTTCGAATTCCAGTTGAATCCATTACATTCACTTACATGCTAATACCCTTGGGAAAGGTATGAATCCTCTTCTTCTTCCTCCAGCTATGAGTAAAATAGCAGGACAGACAGGCTTCTGTGGCATTGGATAGCAACTGGTCTACCGCAGAAAGAAATGGCAACCTACTGCAGGAAAAAATTCTGCCTTTTCAGTCATGTATCAAAAGATACATGATCGTCTAAGCATGTATCATGCATGGCACATAACTGACTGACTGACGTGCATACAGACCTAAAAGGTTCTATTTTTCATTACAAGGTTCAATGCTGAATTCAAAAGTTGATCCTAAGTAAACAGAGGGCAGCATTTCAACAATTTTTAGGCAATATTTTTTTTCGTGTTAAGTAAAAAAAAAAACTTTATCACCATCTGCTCACATTCAAGTATTGTAATCATCATCCTCTCTTCATATTCATTTCTTTCCCACAACTCTGGTGGTGATGGTGTAGATGACTGTGAAGATCCAGCCTACTCCTGAAGAGTCATGAGCAGGAATCACTGAGGTGTGTGTATGAGAGAAACAGTTGGGCAAATTGGGCCTTCCTTACAGCACATCACAGATCCTCTTCATGTCAATGGTTGGAGTCTCTGTCATCCCCTGGATGGTCCTATGCCAGGAAAGGTGAATAGCCACAATGGTTTCCCGGGTTTCAGAGTCAATGTTGGCTTGTGTGATCCTTGAAACATTGTTTTGGGTCTCCGCACATCTGCCTGCCAATGGTGAGCTCTCCAAACAGGTTGATACAAAGGAATTGAGTGGGATGCATTCTAGGCACATGACCCACCCAGCAGAGACAACTGTGAAAGATGGTAGCCTCAATGCTGGAAAGAAACATCCAAGAGAGGGCATTCTTGTTAATGATGTAGCCCTCCTAACTGATGTGAAGGTTTCTTCAAAGCTTCATTTGTTGTTCCAGACATGTGATATCTGGAAGATACAAGGTCTATGTCTCACAAGCATAAGGAAGGGTTGAGAGAACCCTGGCTCAGACAACCATGATTTTGGTTCTTATGCTGAGGCTGTGATTGCTAATGGCTCAGTATGAGAGCCTTCCAACACCTGAAGAGCGCCCCCAAATTACATTACAATTAAATTACAAACCTAATTTTTGACTTGCATTTCTTTATTCTTACTAGAAGATATAATATGCAAGTTTATCCATCCATCCATAGAGATAATGCCTGTTGATGTCAGCAACATTCTGGACAGTCATACTCCAGTAGGATAATATATAATTGCAGAAATCTATCATCTTTTTATTTTACAGACATATTATCAAACTATCTTTGTCCAGCTTCAGGTGGTTAGGTTTGAAATTTAGAGTTGTCTTTCTCCTAGACAGTCTGCCAATCACAGCTCAGTCTGGATAGCAATTTAACCCGTATGTGGGAAGAGAAGAGATAGTTTTATACTTTTGCCAAAGTTATTTGTGTGAAAGTGAGTGCAATGTATTTGACTGTAATTCTAACTTGACCATGAATTTCTTGTTCAAAGACATTAACCATCACATAAACTGCACATCCACATTTGTATGTCAGACTAACATTGGTAAGTGAGTGACAAAATCTAACAAACTCTTATGTTATGCATTTTGTCTTTTAGAAGAAATTCTTCAGACTAATTGTTTTATATATATATATATATATATATATATATATATATATATATATATATATGTAATGGGCATGTGGCCGAGTGGTTAAAACATTCACATTCTGACCATGAGACCAAGGTTTGAATTCCACAATGGTCGGTTTTTCAGCAAGGAGACTTCCTCATATAATCGAGCTGGAGGAGTCAATCCTAGCATGCGGCACATTTGGAAAGTGCCTGAAAATCACATCCTGGGTTGACCCAAGCCTTGTGAGTGAAATTGGGTAGATGAAACCCTTGGGTGCCATTGATAGCTGTGCTAGCACAAAGTCACAAGTCATCATGGCTGAGGGCTTGAGCGTGCTGGCTTTGTTCAAATTGTTGATAACATGCTCTTTCCCAGAAATTGTAACTAAGGTCTGCTCAGTATACTTGCAGTATAAACCATGAGAGAGTGTTGAATAAACACAAATGCGCCTGAACAAGTGTTTTTCAATAGGGATTGGCTAGCCGCCCAAGTAGACGGATATTCTCAAATATAAATGGCCAATTATATATATATATATATATATATATATATATATATATATATATATATATGGTAGGGGAGAAATGCAGCAAAAATAAGTTAAAGTTTTACATCAAGAAAATAAATACAGAGAGGCTTATCAGCTTGCCATCAATTTTAGCTTTTATTTTTATTGCTATTATTTTTAAATATCTCATATTGTGATAGAATTATTTTCGTTAGGAGTTACATTTTGTGGAGATAATGAAGGAAGGAATGTAACAATATATGTATAAGAGGGTATGGATGTTTTGTATCCACATGATGTATCTGCCACTTGACTACATGGTGATAGAAAGTATGTTTGTTTTCAATGTAGCAAAGAATGGTTTAGCTGTGTAAGGTTTCCAGCTAGTCATGTAAACATCATATTTTATCTCTGGGTATGCTATGATGACCACAGTATTGAAGAATGAACAAAAATTAATTCAACAACTCTGGTTTTGGTTCATTTTCCATCTGTTTATATACACATCTATAGATCTGCTTTGAAAAGCTACTTGCTTCTAAAGGGGTTTGTGGCCTTTTATCTTTGTTGTGAAAGCTTTCTAATTGATTGGTCAAACTATCTATTTTTAGAGATGGGGAAATTTTAGTCTCCTTGTTATTATTTGTTTATTTCTTTTTTTACATCCTAGTTGTGAAATATTTCTGATTGGTTGAGTGAACTATGGTTTTATTTGCCTGGTGATTTTTATTATCCGTCTTTTCTTAAGGATGGTGAATTTTTGGTCTTCGTGGTATTCATTTCATTTATTTATTTTTCTATCACCATAATATGATGTATTATCCTGGATATGAACTTACCTGAAAAAATTTCAAAGTTAGTGCATTTTCAGTATATTTTTGCCTTAATAAATTTAATTTTTTTTTTATTAAAACTGAATTCTTTAAGTCAAATACTTTGGATGACAAAATCTTAAAGATTTAAATTGAAAGTTAAATATCCCTGTACATTCAGCATTTCTCAATGTAAAACTGTAAGTTGTTTGTTGCATGTCTTCCTCCCCCGTCTTGTATATGTAAGACCCTATCGATAAAACCATTATTAGTCTGAAGAAGTCATTTCAAAGCATATAACATTTTGTCAGCATTTACCCACTTTTATTCCTGTAACTTTTTATCGCAGCTGATAAGACAAAAGGAATACTAGTTAAAAATTTGTATTTGACAATACTTCATCTATAAAATACCATTAAACCTAATTTATGTCTGAATTTCTGGGATGAGGATTCATTATTCATACTATTTACATTTGAACTAATGTCCACATATGTTATTTTCACAACATTTCGATTGATGTGCACTCCAGCCTTCTTCAGGTGTGTCTATTGATCTGAGTAACCTTCAGGGAATTTTGAACTGAACCTTTTATATAAACTACAGGAAGTAAATAATTTTAATTCCATAATGTCTGGGGATATCTCCTCTAGTTTCTTATTTAGTTCTGCTAATTTATTCCTTGCTCAGTTTCCACTTCGCCTAAGATTTAATCTGATTTGTTTGTTTAATGGCATATCAACACCTAATGGGTTATTTAATGCCAAAATTTAATTTTCTTAGGAGATTTAATTAATAAAAATATTATATATGTTATTCTGCTTCCACAATCAAATACATGGTAGATGATACTCAGCTTTTGCGAACATACATGTTTGTGTGAACATAATTACTCGAGGTAGTGACGTGTGTGCTTTATATTGTAGTTTTGTTGAAGTTATACTTTGGATTACAGTTTGATTTCTTTAAGAAATTCTCTATTATTATAGTTTAAAGTCATGAAAGAGTTCTTTCATGTTGATTGTTTGGTTGACCTTTTTTTACTGGCTTTTCAACTTCTTTTATTTAATGTCAAAATCTAAATATATGCAACAACTTTATGGTTTCAACTAAATATATTTTGAATGCAATTTTGTGCCTTCAACTACATCTAAAATGTATTGTTGGTAATTTTTATATAAAAATGTATTTCTAGTATTTTTACTATAAAATGTATTTTTTATACTTTCATCATATTTTGTTTTTGTTTGGGTTTTCAGTATTTGACCATAGCAGAGAACCTAACAGGTGCTACCATCCTAGAACCTTGGAACAACAGCATTTGTGGTTCCACACTCCTCAAAACCTCCAGTCTTCTGATCAGAGGCCTTGCTGTTGAATGTAGTTTATTATCATACCCAGAACAAACTGAGCCTAAGTCTCTACTACCAAGCCCAGGGATTGAACTCACAATTACTATGTCTCTAAATTCACAAACCAATATTTGACTCCACTAGCTTATTGTCCTGTAGATTTAATAAAGTGTTCAGTTTGAAATTACCTGAAAGTTTCCTGGTCTGAGACACCTGTTAGAGAACACAACGTTTGAAATATTAACAAAGATGTGGACATTAGTTTGAATGTAGACATTAAACCCAACTCAATGTGTTGCTTTGAGGTGCAGATTAGCCCATTGATTTTGAATGACAGGAATTTATGTCACTGCAGTTCTGTTACTCAACTATCACTGATAGAAATTTCTGCTTCAGTTAATGAATTAAGCAAATGAAGCACTTGATTTTTTATGAGAGAAATCTGAATTACTGGCATAAGACTTCTCTTAAAATTTTGTGGGGATAGGTTCATCAGCAAACCGAAATTGCTATAAATGATTTATTGATTGATAGTAAATTATTCCTTTTCATATGATTAAAAACCATTATATAAAACATTATTAAATGTAAATCTCTGATGATATATTCAACAAAACTCATAAATCTTATCCAATAAAACAAAATACCAGCAACAAAATAAAATTCAGCTACAAGTCTTTTACTTATGTAAGTCAGTAGAGGAATTAAACAGATCTGATTGAATGACAATAAACAGAACTTGAAGCAATAATAAAACATAACCTTTTCAAAGGAACTTGGGTCTTTTACACTCATTAAATATGAAATATTTCCTGTAAAGATTAGATATACAGAGCAGCTATAAACTACAAAATTCAATTTTAACTTTAATTTGAGTTTTCAATTTTATTATCTAATAATTTGGATATAAATATGGAAAATCTGTCAATATTTCTGAGATGAAGTATTGTAACTATTTACACTAATTATATCATGTGGAAGGCTGTCCTCATCTTTATTGCTATATTCATGATGTTTTGCCATTGTACACACTGGGTTTCTTCAGGTGATATACGCTGAAATTTCAAACCGAACCCTTTATTTAGTCCATGGGGGTAAATTGTTCTAATTCCATATGCCATGCCTTTTTTGAACATTTCAATTTCAGTTAATTCCCTTTAAAATGTATTATAAAAATAATATATATATATATATATCACATACATCACTAACATGCCAAAATCATAAGATATAAGTATTTAATGGTAATGGTAGGTGGTGCTGCCATACCTTTACATTACAGAATTATCCAAATTTTAGTTATGCCCCAATATCAGGTGGGTCAGTGTGAACACCAGCAAGGTAAACTGATATAAATTATGGGAGTTCAAAAATAGTATAATCATGGGTGCCAGACAGATTGGGTATTCTATTTTTGAAATTGGACCTCCTTTGAACCACAGTGACACAGAGTCTATAGCAGGGATAGTTGATGGACAGCACAGTGCCTAAACATCAAGAAATATCTGTGGCAACAGGCAACCAACACTGGCTCAAATCATAACCACATTTAATGCAGGACATGCCAAACATATATCCATCATGTCATTTTGACATTCTTTAGCTTCCATGGGAACAGAAGACCCACCAGGGTGCTCCTGTTAACACCATGGCATTGGATACTGTAATTCACCTGTGTTTGTGATGTTTAAACTCAGGAAGACTGACAAAATGTAGTATGATCAGACGCTTTCAGTTGTTTGGTATGATGGCATAGTTTTTGGTGTGGCCAGGGATCTTAGTCATCAAATTGGTACAAAAGCAGTATTATAATGATATCAAGTATGTTGATGAAGCAGAGGTTAGGTCCACAAAAAACACCTAAACCTAAACATGCCACTGAATGGCAACCACTGCAGTGCACTGCTTTGTGACTATTAATAACCAATCATGAATCTATTGATTACAGCATTGAATGGTAGTTCTGATCATGATAACAAATCAAGTTTCCCAGAATTGTTTTGAGGAGCATTTTGAAAACTTCTGATGAATAACATGGCCACTATTTACACTTGACATGTGGGTAATTGAACATTTATGGAACATGGTGGGGATAGGTCTATTGACACACAAGATTTGGCAGTAATAAATACTAGGCAACTGATGACAGCTTTTAAAATGTAATGGATCAATACCATTACAGAGGTCAACCAAAAATCTAGGGATTTGATGCTGCATTCCATTAACCAGTAGCTGCTGAACAAACATAAATGTACATGAACGGTTATCGCTACAACAGGAATTAACTAGCAGCTGGTTGTGCTTGGAAAGTGAGACTAACTCAACATATCAGTATGAATATAAACAAAATATTGAGGTATTAGCATCTGTATATGTGGGCAATAATGTGCATACACAGGTAAGCAAATATTTATTCATGGTGCAATTAAAACAGTGCTCAATGTAGTTAAACAAAAGCTATGAAGTATATATTAATAAGCAATATGTGCTTGACAACTACAGATGTCGGTGTATATATATATATATATATATATTTTTAAGCATATCACCCCAAGCCACTAGTATGCAGGGGGTTACAGAGGGTTTGGAGGAAGAGCAGATAGGAGTGGTAAAGGAGAGGATGTGGAGAAAGATAGTGGATCGATCAAGGCTAGGGGGTTACAGAAGATTTGGAGTGAGAGCAGATAGGAATGCAAGGTGAAAGGATGTGGAGAAGGGAAGACTGGAGATGTCGATTGACGTTACACTTAAATAGTTGGAGATTGTATTTGTCAGGGAAACAGGAATAAGGAAGGGAGTTCCACAGGCAAGATGTGCGAGACATGAA
>CAXIWW010000002.1:5000-25000 GCA_964036315.1 Acanthosepion esculentum | reverse complement strand
AAAAAGAAGCAGGTGTGCAATTCTGTGACATGATACTTGTATATATTGAACTTTTTCACCACATTAAAATTTATCACATGCATCGTCATCTAGAGTACAGATACAGACAGTGCACTAGTATGAGTGTTACTACATCACATGGCCAAAGGATTTGAAACTGTTATCAGAATATCTACTACTCGTGGATATGTACCTACTGTACAATTTCATTTTCCCAAGTACCCAAATCAAAATCATAATTATCCTTCAGTGTGTCAGTCTTGGCAAAAGTCTGATCTATGTGTGTATGAATGTTCATTTAACCACTGTTACTAACAGTAAAGTTCCACGAACACATCTTTTCCAATATGTGCAATAATTCTCTTGAAGTTCTGTAATTCAAACCCCTCAACACCAAATCTCATCACAGCATGCATGACTATCTAAAGCTTAGACAAATGGTGCACTGGTATGCATGTTACTACATCATAAGATGACCAAAAACTTTGAAACTTATCAGAATATGTATCATGAGGATACTGTACAATCTCATAATTCCAAATACCAAAGTGAAAATCATGATTATCCTTCTGTTGTAGCATACCCACGGACAATAACAGGTATGTCCCCATTCATATAAATACAGTAGTAAATGCTGTATGTTGGTCTGCAGTTGGAGATTCATTGTGGAATTCACTTGATATCACTTCTAGCAATTGAATACTACTTCTACACACCAATGGCAAGTCTTATATGTGCTGTTCTTGTCCTAAGTATTATCATTCATTACCAACCTTTATATGATTATTCTATTCAGTAATCTTCCCTAGTGTGTCAATATACCAATATATATATCAATACATACATTTTATATATGTGCATGTATTTTATAAGCTGGTAAATAGTGTTTGAATTACAACTTACATAAAAAATGAAATCCAAGATAGAGAAATGTATAGAAACAGATTTTATTAACATCTATAATTATCATTATATATTGATCTCATTGTGTTGCTTTACCATATTTGGACAACCCATTCTTCCACAATCTTCTTCTGCTGAGCAAACCATAAGGAAAGAGAAGAGTCAGTTTATTCCAGAAAATAGAGTCTAACATAAATAGTTGCAAATATATTTTTGTTATAATTAAATTAAAAGAATTTATCTGCAAATTTTTTACATTATATATGCATATGATTCTATGGTTTTAAGCTTGCCTAACTTAATCTATCTGTATATCTATATATGGCATATAGCCTATCTGTATATCTATATGTGGCATATAGCCTGATTTCTTTTTATTTTGAGAATAGATTATTAAGGGGTTCATGAGATCCTCCTTTTGAGACTCTACAGACAGAAATCTGCCTTCTTTTATACAAGCTACATAGTCAAAAAAAAAACATAAGGGTTACAAACATTAAATTCAGAATTTAATAAACCCTAAGAAATTTATCTGTATTAGTATATTTGTATGTGTAATGAGACTAAGTTGAAATACACTTATTTTGGAATAATTTTTTCTTTTCAATATTTTATCCTATTTAGGATTTCTATAATTCCATTTCAAAATTCTTCAGAATATTATTACCTCTTTACATAGTTTTAAATTCTTATATATTGAGAATGGCCAAAAGACAGTAAAACAAAATTTCTAAATATGCACGTTTTTGTTTTTTTGAAGGAGGAAAAAAGTAACTATTTTTATAATTATGCTTTTTTTTTCTAACAAAAACCCACTTGAAGAAATTGTTCCTTACAGAAAATTTCATTGGTTATTCACCCATAGATTTTAAGTTGTTTATCACATAGCCTCATTATTTTCAGAATTAGCAGCAAAAAACAATATTATCAGGGCTGTTATTGTAACAAAAATTTAGCTAGAGGCATTCTTCCACTTTCTCACTCCACATTCGTCCATAACCTAACATAAGGATTGCATCAGTTCTCCATTTCTGAGAAACATTTCAGTAGAGAAAGGAAGCTTATTTCTAAGACTTGATTGATTTCAGTCATCTTATGAAGATTTAGAATTATTGTTAATAGGGGGGGGGGAAGAAAAGCAATTTAAATCTGCTGAAATAGAAGAGATTAAAAAAAAACAAATCCTGAATAACTTTCTAAATATATGTAAGCATAGCTCAGTGGTGAAGCATAAATTCTTCAGTTCATGAATTTGCTAGTTCTATTTTGGGAGTTAAATCAGTGATACTACCTTGTTCATTTTTTTTAAAAAAATCTATTGGACTATATAGTCAATTTAATGCTTGTAAAATACAAAGGAGAGAAATCTTATTACTTAAATAGTGCCACCACCTCAGACACTTACAGCCAAGACATCCTTTGGTAAGAAGAGTGATCCACTCTGAAAGCTTTTTTCCAAGGACTGATACTTTGTGGGACAGACTCCTGCTGGGGTGCTTCCCAGAACACTACAATCATAATCTCCAAGTTTAGGATCAATCAATATCTATTATTCTCATAATCTTCACTTCCTATTACATTTATATCGCAATTCTCATTTAATAAACCTCTACCCAGAGTGACTCTTAGGTCTTGTATTAGGTGAACTTTTGTAAAAAAAAAAAAAAGATGATAGGATGTATTTTTTATTCTTTCAGTATATAGACATGTATGTCTTTCCACAGATTCCTTTTCTTTATTATTTTCTTTATTATTGCAATTCATTCTCGAGAAAGTGGAATCGCTTCTCCACTGCCTCCTCCACAATTTATCATTCAGAATTTTCCTTCTCTTAGACTGGTTACTATCCAAACTAGAGAGAGTTCTTTTTTCTATATTTGGGAGAGAAAAAATGGATTCATACGCTTTTCAAGGGCCTCTGCTTGAAAATTAACAAAACAAACCAGGCATGGAATTTATACTTGGCTTACTGATTCAACTGACTACACTGAATTCTTTTGTAACTAGAGATGTGACCTGATGAACCAAGAAAAATATATTTCCTGGGGAAATAAATTATAGTCATGGAAACTTAAGGTTGTCTATTTCTTAATTATTTAATTAATATTTCCTCCAGTTTTACATTGAGCTCTCTGGATCACATCCTCTTTGGAATTATCCACCCGGATTACAAAACCCTTCATTACCATACTATATATATATATATAAATTATAAAAATTTGGTCATTTGTATTGATTCTCTAGAAAAAAGGAAAGAGGATATTTTTCCATTTCTTTTTTTTACCATAATATTTATACTGTAAAAGACCCAAGAACCACTCTAGTTAGAGGATTATAAAGTAAGATGCACAATTTATGGGGACATATGAGGAAGATAGCAGTTAACCTTAGACTTGAACAGGTGATGACTGTAGTGATCAAAGAAGCATTTCAATACAAATGCCCAAGAGCCCCTCAAGGTAAAATGCTATCAAGTGAAACTATTGTAAGGAAGAAGGAAGTAAGAGAGTATTATGAGGATGAGTATTATAGATATTGGTTGACTCTTGACTTAAAGAGATCAAGATTGTAGTTGTCAGGAAGTATTCTCTTGAGAGTTTGTGCTACAAAGTGATAGTTTTCGGTAAGAAGCAGTCTAAGTGGAACTTTCTTTTTATCAAAGAAACACAATGAAATGTGAATATAGTATGGTAGTCTGAGCTGGTGCTACTAAAGATTGTAACTTGGCTGAATATCTACTGTAGTAATAGCAATATAGTAAGGAATAGCTGGCAATATTTCGTTTGTGGGATGAGAGTTGTAGGGTGAAGAATAATTCATCACCCACAAAGCTGCATAAGCACCTTTGAACTCTGTCAAGTTGTCAAGTCATTGCAAAACGAAACCTTAGGGATTTCAGTGGATTTTTCCTTTCTATGAAAAGCCAAGGTTTTCAATCAGTTTTCTGGGTTTACGAGCCCATCTACCCAATGTATATAGATATAAACTCACATATATATGTACACATAGCGATCCCTTGAGAAAAAGAAAAATAGAGAGAGGGATGACAATGGTGATGAGTTTGATCCATAAGTGGGGGTAGAGAACTGTGCATAGCAGAAAATGTTTGAATATTTTGCATTTTGTGCTATGACATACCGAGGCACAAAAACTGCACGGATTCTAACCTTTAAATAATAAATGAAAATATGACACTGAAATCAAAAGGTACATCGGAATAGTGAAAGATGCTTTCTAAAAGCATAGCAAAGTATTAAGAAACAGAAAAAATCTTGTTAGGAACAAAGCAAAGAGTGATGAACTGCTATATGATATCACACCTCTAATATAGCATTGAATACTAGACAATTTTCTCAAAGTTGAAGAGGAGACAAAGAAACTGGGGTCTGGTTCTACAGATGGATACTGAAAATACCATATACAGAACATGGAAGAAACAAGAAAGTTTTACGGTAAATGAAAATAAAAAGCACACTTGTACTTAGAATCAGAAAGATTTTTAATTTCTGGCACACAAAATTTTAGGCATGGTGTTTGGTTTGTTTAATGGTTGAGCAAATCCTTATGGGTCATTTCATACTGAAATTTAATTTTCTTGGGAACTTTTGTAATTTTGTTTTTTAAATGTATTGCTGCTAATTTTTTTTCCCATGGAAATGTATTGCTGGCATTTTTTATATAAAAGTGTATTTTATATTTTCATAATGTTTTAACCACAGTTTAGGGGTTCACTATTTGCCCATAGCTGGTATCCTAACAGCGGCTACCACCCAATGTCAGGGTGGACCTAGGAAGAACAGCACTTATGAGGTTTGTGCTTGGAGAATTTGACATATGAAAGGTGAGAAGAGAGTGAAACTGTGAGTAACCTACTTAACAACATTGTGTGGGAGGTATAATAAAAAGACAAACATTGCTAAAAGATACAAAGGATAGGAAATTGTGGAGGGGCATGATCGCTCATATCCTGAAGTGACATAGTACATAAAAAAATGACAGCTCTTTATCTGCTTGATTTTTCTTAATTATTTCAACCCAAATAATGTTATGAAAATGTGCAACGGAGATAAATATATTGACGTCAAAAACATGAAAAAAAGCACTAAAATTTCTGATCAATGTAAATAGATTAATTACAGCTCAAACTCCTTATTTTTTCTCTGTAATCAGTTTTATTTTATTTGATATTTCTATTCTGAGCTATTTGCACTTTGAAGAAATCTAAATTTTTTGTTAAGTGTGTTCCAGTTCTTCAAAAGAATATTCCTTATTAAGTAAAAAGATCTACATTTAAAAAAAAAAGCCAATCCAAAATTGAAAATTAAATATATATCCATGATGATTAACATGAAAGATAATTTTTTTTTCTCTCTGAAAAATGTATGCAGAGAATTACATTATTAAAATAGCAGAAACATTACAAGAAAAAAAACGTCAATGCTCAAATGATTTCATATGCCAGAAAAATCTTAATTTAACCTCATTCTTAATTTTTTTTTTTGCTAATCATAAGATTATAATGTAAAGAATGAATCAAGTGCTATCAAAAAAATATTCATTCATTACCAAAGTAAGGAAGTTATAATTTTATATCTGTGTTTATAAACAAAAACATTTAAAAACCAAAATCTTTATATTTAATATTACGACTGTAGATAATTTTTTTTAAGGTTTTAAATTTAACTTTAGCTTTATGTTTTGATTCATTCTACCTTTCATACATAGTTAGGATATTGCGGCCATATATGGTATGGTGTTCTTGCTATATATTTAGAAATCCTTGATAAAATCCAATGAAGAATCTGCAATATCACTGGCCCTAACCTGGCATCTTTGCTTCAATCACTTTTCCATTGCCATAATGTAGCCTCACTCTGCCTTTTTCTATAAATACTTTCATGGTAATTGTTCTGATAAACTTTCCTCTCTACTGTGATGTGCAGAGGTTTGGTGATGTCTGGGGCAAACTCCCATCAGACTCAAGTTTTGGGGTTGTTGTGGTAGGATCCACCTAATTTGCATAGTGGAGTACCGACTATATAAATATGGTTGGTACCGGGAAGACAGAGAAGCGAATCAAGAGATTCAACTAGAGACTCTGCCCGACTGCGACTTAGTCAACACATTCTCCAGGAACGGTCTTCCCAGGAATATACAAAAGACTATATGTAAATATTGTGTACACTTTCTTGTTTCAATACGTTTTGTTCTAAGTACATTTTGTGTTGCATTATTATTCCATGCATTAGTCAAGTTTCAACAGGGGTCTACTCCAGTCTTGCTTATCAAAACACAGATCCACATTCACACCAGCTTGTGGGAGTGTAGGGCAGTTGTACAACAAAGTTAATTTCAAATTTCAAAAATTAAATTTTTATTTCACTCTTTGATTGTATGCCCCCCTGATATGGATGCCTGGGGGGGCCATTGCATCCTGCATGTTACATGCATGTTAACATGCACATAACTCCCTGCACATCTGTGGTTCTGTTGCCTTACCTGAAGTGAAATGATTAACATACATACTGGGGAAAATGTATGACAAATTGGAAAAAGTTTTCTTGTGATGCGTTTCATCCTTTAGGACTTCATTGGACTAAATTTGTTATGTTGGTGTGACTACTCATACGTACTAATGAGGGATGCTGGATATTTTAAATTTAAAGATTATTTCTTTTGTAAATCTAGCCTTTTCATTTAGATTCTTTTTCTTTCCATCACTTTTGCACGAACGAGGGCTGCTTGCAAAACTTCTATTATCACAGTGTGAGATATCTACTAACAATAGTTTTGGAAAGAAAAAGAATCTAAATGAAACCAGCTAGATTTAAAAAAAATGTTTTTGTTTAAAATTCCCAGCATTTCTCATTCATGCACATGCGTAGCTGCACCAACAAAACAAATTTAGTCCAATGAAGTCCTAAAGAATGCGTAATAAGAAAACTTTTTCCACTTTGTTATACATTTTTCCCCCGATATTGTTGTTGATATATAAAAATATCTATAAATATCTCATATATTATACTGCCTAACACAGTGATGGAACTCATTACTATCAGGTAACTAAATACTCAAAACTTATCTATTAGGCTTTTGTTCCCTTGGATAATCAGGTGGTAGAATATAGTTGAATCCTTTAAAAGCGTAAGAAATGATAATTTTTAAAAGATTTTGCTGTGTTTTGGACATTTTACCCTCCAGGTTTTTTTCATGTGTGCATCGTCATACTTGATAATCTTGGAATTTGGAACAGAGATTTTATTCAATCCACTGGGGTTGATGGTTCTAATTTTGTTTCCACTGCTGAGATTTTCTATCAGTTAATTCTCTACAGTTGAATTTTTTCTGTCATTTGTTTGGTTCTTCCAGTGAACAAGAGCATAAGACTTTTACACACTACATGACCCTGGGATTGAACTTATGGTGCCAAATAGGCAGATGGGTTTTAATTCAATGTCAGTGAATGCTCGACAATCTGCACAGATAAAGAAGAGGCATGAAACATCAGAAATGTAGTCCTACAGAAAGATGTTGGGAATACCACGGACCAAACATGTGAACAATGAGAAAGTTTTAGAGAAAATGGAAACAAAAAAGACAGCAAAAAGAAAGAGTTGAAATTTATAGGGCACATAATGAGGAAATAGGGCATTTATTAAGGAAATTTTAGTAATTGGTGTGGTTCTTTCAAGTATTGATAGGGGTGGGGGAGCTGCCTTCCCAGCCTATTGTTCGAAGTAATGCAGAGTGTCAACATTTTGATTATGTCATCATTTTCTCTCTGAGTTATATGTGATTTCCATTTTAGTTATTGTTATTCAAGTGGTGTAGCTTCTCTCTTATGAGGTACCGTTTTTTGTAATTCTCTAATGCCAGTCCACAATGTTGAAAAAAAGATGGCCCTCTCTCAGACATACAGTATACATTTGCTTCAATCCACTTTTAACCAACTGATCTGAGAATACAGTTGTATACAGCTGACATGAGGCATTATATCCATACAGTATACAGCTGACATGAGGCATTATATCCATACAGTATACAGCTGACATGAGGCATTATATCCATACAGTATACAGCTGACACGAGGCATCATATCCATATGAATGTCTTGGGAGTCTGTCTATATTTCTGAGATGAGGTATTATGTACAGTATTTACATTAGTCGGACTATTGTCCTCATCTTTGTCGCCATATTTGTGACAACGTTTCGGCCGTTGTACGCTCCGGCCTTCTTCAGGTGGTTGGAATTTCGAACCAAACCCTTTATTTCGATCACTAGGGTAGACAGTTCTAGTTCCACGAGCCATGTTTGATGGATGTCAGTTATCAGTTATCTCCTGGTAATTTTCCCTCTGAAAGTTCTCCACTGCCTGAACCAGGTATTGAACTCACACTCTTTGGGTCTGTCACTGGATCTAGCCAACGCCTTTATCCACTGTGCCATGTGTCCTCAAGGTTCAGGCAGTGGAGAACTTTTAGAGGGAAAATTACCAGGAGATAACTGATAACTGACATCCATCAAAAATGGCTCGTGGAACTAGAACAGTCTACCCCAGTGATCGAAATAAAGGGTTTGGTTCGAAATTCCAACCACCTGAAGAAGGCCGAAGCGTACAACGGCCGAAACGTTGTGACAAATATGGCGACAAAGATGAGGACAATAGTCCAACTAATGTAAACAATGAATGTCTTGATCTAAAAAGAATATTTTTTTTTTTTTTAAGCGTATCACCCCAAGCAAGGCTGGAGGCCACTATCACGCATGGGGTTACAGAAGGGTTGGAGGAAGAGTAGATAGGAGTGGTAAAGGAGAGGATGTGGAGAAAGAGAAAGACGGTGGGTTGATCAAGGCAAGGGGGTTACAGAAGATTTGGAGCGAGAGCAGATAGGAATGAAAGATGAAAGGATGTGGAGAAGGGAAGTGGATAGATCAAGGCAACTGGAGATGTCGATTGACGCTACACTTAAATAGTTGGAGATTGTATTTGTCAGGGAAACAGGAATAGGGAAGGGAGTTACCATTAATTCTTAATTTAGTATATGACAATAACTCTTAAAGAAAGTAACACTGCTTCCAAAGGATTTTTTTTTCAAATTTAATGTTATATAGGAATAAAGTTTCACTGACCACACTTGAGTTTGAACATAGATTACCAGTGAGCAAACACATGAAATCCCATTATTGAATTAAGTAGACCACGTGACCATAGAGGAAATGCATATATGGAAGGTAGCATGAGTCTAACGGATCATTACTTCTATTCTATCCTCTGTTACTATTTGGATTGCTATTCCTAGTCTATCCTCTATACTATACGGCTGCCATTCTCTACTCTATTCACTATACTATTTCTCTATTCGGATCACTATACGGATTACTGTTCTAGCGAGTATTACCAAGCAAGTACTATTATTGTGAGTGCTATTCAAAGGTGTCAGTATTATTGAACGGTGTTACTATAGTTGTATCGGCAATTACAAATTCTCTACTACAATGAGCATTACAAAGGTAACAATGAGTATTCGTTGGCATAACAAAAGGGTCAAACAAGTGTTCGTTGAGTCACAAAATTTAGGAATAAAAAGATTGAAGTCCATGTTTTAAGTCAACTGTCATTTCTGTACCAATTAGGTAAAAGTAAAAAAAACGTATGGTACTCTCTAAGACTTACAGGCTACATTGGCTTGAATCCACTTTTAGTGATCTAAGAAAGCAGTTATATACAGCTGACACAAAGCATTATATCCATATTAAAGTCTTGATCTGACAAAACTATTTAAGAACATGACTCAAATCTTAATTTATTATATGACAATGGCACTTAAAGTAGCGAAAAGGATTTTTTTTTTCAAATTTAGGAACAGAAAGATTGAAGACCATGTTTTAAGTCAACTGTCATGTCTGTACAAATTAAGTAAAAGTAAAAAAAATACCATCTTTAAATTTTGGGATTGATTATTACTTCAGTTATATCTAGTTTATATTTTGATTCCATTTTTATTTCTTGCTTCAAATACCTTACCAAAAATTTGAGCAGCAAAATGTCATTAAGATACTAACTACTTCTTTGCTTAAACTAATGTGCTGGACATCTTTTTAACATTAGCTGAATGATTTTATTCTTGCCTAATCAACTTTTACTACAAAAATTAATTAAACCTGAACAGAAAAAGAATATCATTTGCTGATGAAATATGGTTTTAAGTGCAAAACCCAGTTGGGTTTAGTTACATTTAATAACATACCATAAAATAAAAGATATTTTATATAAAAATTTTAATAGCAGACCTGTATGCTATAACAGAGTATATCCACTTCCCTCTTCCTTAGTCCTATTCCCCTGTGGAGGATAAGGCCATAGTCTCAGCACACTAGGTGTTGCTGTTGCGATTTCTAAAACAAGTAGGTTATTTTAGAGGGGCTTAGGGGAGCTACTAACCTCATACCTAACTGGTTTTAAATTCAGTTGTTCCTTCTCCTAGACTGATTACCAATTAAGGTAGTCTGCTCTGCTATTTAACACATAGCTGGTGGGGGTGGAAGAGATGCATTCATACCTTTCCTGAAGTTAAAAAAAGGAACAATAATGATATAATCAAGATTTTGACTTTCCACACTACCTTAAAAAAAAGGTTAGAAAGGAAACTCCCATCAATATGAGGAAGAGCAATAACAATGGACTTGAGAAACTTATTTTCCAGAAAAACTGTTTTATGACATAAATGCTGACTGTTTGATCAAAGACTGCTGAATGTTTCCTGTATGGAAACAGTTAATTTCACCATTACCATTGTTCTTGTTCCCTGACCCCTCAAGACACAGGTGATCATAGCCCTCGATAATTTCCTATCCCTTTTAGTTCTTAATAAATTTTTGTTATATTTCCCAAACCCTATTCTGCCATCCATTTACTCAAGTTCGGTAAGTATGTTACTAGCTGCTTTCCTCTGTCAAGAGAGAAAATGGAACACAGCTCATTCAATCTGTCCCGTGAGTATCAGATTTTCCAAGCCCTCCTTCCTCATTATGTGCCTTAGAAATCTCAACCCTCTCTTCCAGATATTAAGTATAAGTTTACTTTTTGTTTCCATCTTCTTAAAAACTTAGTGGTTGCTCACATATTCAGTCCATGGTATTCTCAACATCCTTCTGTAGAACCACTTTGCTTTAAGTCTCTTCTTCATCTTTGAGGATTCACTGCCATACAGGAGGACAGATATGTATCAGTTTAGTGTTCTTTTTCATTACTATACCTTATATATAATGGGTAAATTTATCTAATTAGGGATTTATTGTATATAAGAAAGTCTATTTTTTTATATTTACAAAGTTGAAAATTAAATGTTTGCATCTTATTAGATAGACTAGATATGATTCATAGCATCAAAGAAAGCTTTAATCAGCAATTTATGGGGGACTTTGAGTGCAAAAATGATTTTGAACTAATAATCTTTAGAGTGTTTTTTTTTTTGTACTTTTAAAGATATTTTTTATAACTCAAAGTGTCCCCAGAGTGATACCTAACTCCATCTTAATTGGCGTAGTTAGGGAAATAGGAATATAAAAAAAATTATAAAAACTTATGATTATTATTGAATTTTTCCTCTTTTTTTTTTTTTGGTAGATTTTGATTCTGGCATCAATCTAATCATCATATGTAAACAAACAGAAATATATTAAGGATGTTAGCATCAGATGACACCAATTCAGAAGCATAATTTTTCCCAATATTTATGAGAGTTGTTTTTCCCAATTTTTTATGGACACTAAGTAGAAACAAATAAATAAAAAATTTAAACAAAGTTTCTATCATGACCTGCCAAGGAAAAAAGTGACAATTTTTAAAATTCACCACATCTATGATTTATTGCAGCCCAAAGTGATAATGTAAAAAAAATCCCCAAAAACTCTAAATCAATTCAAATGTTAAATATGTTGACTTTTTCACAACCTTTTAATTTGTTGCAAGAATATTTTATTTTTATATATATATATATATATATATATATATATATGTGTGTGTGTGTGTGTGTGTGTGTGTGTGTGTGTGTGTGTGTGTGTATATGTTTATGTATATTTATACAACTTACATTGTAGATGCCAGAAGAAAATTTGGAATTTTAAAATCATTTTCAATTCGAAATCAAGTGTTTTTCCTTTATAAATAATGAAAGTGTCAATCTAGCCACAGTGTTTCTTGGATAAAATATGATAAAAAACAGGAAATATTCATTAGAAACAAAGAAAAGCATGTTGAACTCAATGTAATATCAATCCTTGTATATAGCAGTGTATACTGAACAATTTAATTACAGATGAAGAAGCGACCTAAAGCAAGAGATATGCAGTTCTACAGAAAGGATGCTGCAAATACACTGGACAAAATATGTGAGGAAGTTTTAAGTTAAATGCAAAAAAAAAAAAAATGTTTTCACTTAGAATCAAAATAAGACAGTTTAAATGTCTAGGTCACACAATAAGAAAAGAAGGTTTGGCGAATTTGACACTCACACAACATACTGGAGGCAGGAAGGTCAGAAGGAAACACTGATTAACATACTGTGTGGAGCATCAAACCCAATATGTCTTAAAAAGACACTATACATAAAATACAAAGATTCTTGTATCTTAATTATTTCACTGGATTTTGAATCTCTAAGACATGTTATCTGATAGTTAAGTAGGTAATTTAGTCAACAGTCAGACAAGGCTTGTTAATAGAGATTGTCATATGAGAGAATTTATAATATTATCTCTGCCTAAACTCTGAAATTTTATTTACTACTGATTTTATTACTCAATAGAAGTAGATAGGTTAACCTATCCATGGTCTTTTGAACAGGAATAGAGGTTTGTTTCCCCGTTTAGGATTGGGTTTATGATACCTTCTAAAATCTAATCCAATTCTATGCATCTACGACTAAAATCTGAAATTTTATTTACTATTTTTTTTTCTTTCAACAGGAGGAGATATTTTGGCCTATCACCCAGTTCACACTCCACCCTAGTCTTTTGAACACAAGTAGAGATGTATCCCTTGTTTTCTGTTTAGGATTGGGTTTACAGTTCCTTCTAAAGTCTACTTCAACTTTATATTTCTAACATCTTCGACTAAAATCTGAAATTTTATTTACTATTTTCTTTTAACAGGAGTAGATAGGTTCACTTATCTGCTTTACTCTCCTCCCTTATCTTTTGAATATGAGTAGAAGTTTACCATTCATTTCCTGTTTAGGATTGGGTTTCTACTTCCTTCTAAAGTTGTCTCATTCCCTTTCACTCCTAGTAGCCCCTTGCTTGGGTGAATTGATTTAAAAAAATATTAGTGGATATTATAGCAAAAAGTTCAAATTCTGTCCTAGTTTGTTGCAACCACATCTGAACTAATGGCCTTGGGAATGGCATGGATCCATCTCATTTTTCTCTAGATAAATGACAGCAAGTCTAGGAGAAGGGCTACTTAGAATTAAAAAAAAAGAGAGAAGACAACTAGGAACCACTCTACTATCTTTCCAAGAAATTATGGCAATTCACAGACAATAAAGAAAAGAAACAGGGAGAGCCATCATCACCTGCATCCAAAGAGACATGGTATTTGAAAAATAAGTGCAGTTCTATGGACATTTCATGATGTAGCAAATAAAGAAGTCATAAGGAGAATAGGAACTATAAAGAAACAGTTGTTAATGATCAAGAAGTTACATTTGAAAATTTGTGGACATAATGAGAAAAGAAGGCTTAAGGAATTTAACACACACAAGTTACATTGAAAACAAGCAAAGCAGAGGAAAGCAGCAAGAACTCTGACAAGTTTAACCAAAGTTTGGGGCACTGTCTGTGAAAAAAAAGAGAACCATGACACAATTCACTATGCTAGAAATTTAGAAATGGCATGCTTGGCATTCACACCAGAAGTTCCAATACAAACATTTCAGAGTGTCTAGGTGTAAATCTGAGGACAGTGCTGATGATTCAGAAAGAGCTGGAGGAGTCTAAGGGTGATTATGAAGGTACATCAGCTCATAAAACTTACCCTGTTCATTCAGATAAGAAAAGAACTCCTGCATTTGTTGTTGAGAGCCTCAGGCACAACACCACAGCCTACATCAAGTGCCATGATTTAGGTAGTGCTGCCATGGGTCAAGAGGGTGGCTGCTAGAATACCCTATGTCTGCCAACAGGATTCTGCACCAGGCTACATAAGCAGGAAAACACAGTCATAGCTGTCAGGCAACTTTTGCGACTACATCACCCCTTACATCTGGTCACCTAACTCCCCAGACTGCAACCCCTTTGATTATTATGTGTGGGGCACAGTTGAGCAAGAAACCAAAAAATCTCCTAACACTGAAAATGAACTGAAGGCAAGGATTATGGCAGCATTCACCAACTTAAACAAGGATACCGTACAGATGAGATGCAGATGATTTCAAAGTTGTCTGGAGGCCATGATTGAAGCTAATGGCAATTTTATTGAATAAATTTACTCTTTAGTATTTCACAATATTTTTGTGAAATTTGGTAAATATATCTATCAAAATGAGATGTCTGTTATTTTCATTTTTGTGTAATTTAGACAACAATTTATACATCGCACCCTGTATATTAGAAATAATGTGGGATTATAAATAAAACCCATTTATTCCTTAAGAATTGTTATGTAGAAGAATGTAATAAGCATTCATGATGGATAAATGAGAACAAATAAAAGTTTATTTTATTATTTTCAATTAATGGATAATAAATACCATATAATTGCTGGGTTTTTTTCAGCACAATATGAAATCAGTTTTGCTGGTGTCAGTAAAATCTTTCTTATGCTTTAAAAAATATTATAAATTTTCAAATAGCATGTCACAATGAAATATTTCTTTACATTTTTCAAGGTACAACACTTAAAACTGTCATAGAAATATTATAACAAGCAAGGTCATATTCTTAAATAGCCACGTCTGGTCGTGACATTCATATGAATGTCATGCATGGTACCAAACTTGTTCAGAAATATCTAAACTGTTAGCTGTATACGACCGTTTACTAAGATCAATGGTGAAAAAAGCTTTGAGCAAGTGAAACATGAGGGTTTTGGCAAAGGTCAACCTTCTTTGAACATTGAGGACAGAATCACAAACAAAGAACTGTATCAAATAATAGAAATCACATCACTTGAGAACTACCAACAGCAGCAACAACTAAAAAAGATTGCACATAAGAAACTGTTTTATGAGAAAGATTTTATAAATTTAAACCAAAAGCAGTATTAGCTACACAGTCAATAAATGTCAAATGTTTTCTTACAGGGAATTGGCTAATATTATTATCATTAACAAATTGCTTAAAATAACAACAGAAAATAAATTCACACAACAGAAAGTCATTGCTGTAAGTTATTAAACGAACCCACTTCTCAAAATACGACTAAGTATCTGATTTTCTTTTTTAAATCCCTGCTGATTTAAGCTGAGAATATTTTCAGCACTTATCGTATTTTGTGAGGAATAAGTTTTAGAATGTGTGGCATAAAAGTAAAGATAGTGAAATTACTGACCCAAGTTCAGTTTCTGACCTAGTTGGTTGGGTTCAAAGATGAAGAGATTTGAAGAAACAGAAATGTGGTTCTACAGAAGGGTGATGACTGAACATATGAGCAATGACAAGGTTTATAGAAAATAGAAACGAAAAAAGAACTGATACTTAACATCTGGATTGAAATTTGACGGTAGAAATTTCTGGGTCACATAATGGTGAAGGAGGGCTTGGAAAATCTGATATTCACAGGATGCATTGAGGTCAAGAGGAAAACAATGCATAACATACTTTATGAGCTTTGAGTAAATGGATGGCAGAACAGTATTTAGGAGAAATAACAAAATTATGAATAGCTACAATGGACAGAAAATTGTGGAGAGGCATGATCGCCTACATCCTGAGGGGACATAGGATAAGAAGAAGAATTGAATATTGCTGTCTAAGAATCATTAAATATTTTTTCCCAGCTTGAATGTATTCTGAAAACATCAATTTTATGATAATTTTAATAAAAGTATTCTTTTTTTTTAATTATTATCTCCATGCACTTTTGTTTTTTCAATATTATTGTCTGACAGATTTTCTGAATTTGGTAATATGCATCCATAATTTATTACTTGGGGAGTTATTATTAATGCATATGCTGACAACAAAAATATGACCAGTCAGAGAAAGCAGGAGGAGGGAAAAATCCACAGATGTATATTAAAAAAAAATATCATATAAAGCTGTTTCATTGTTCCGAGATGGCATTGTATCAAACTGAATTAAATTTGTTTTTCTGCATGGTCATTTTGACTGGACAAAAAGCACAGCACTGAGAAACAACAGCAGCTAATGCTATGTTCTCAATTAAATTTGATGTGTTATCAATCATTTGTCCACCTGTCAAGGTATGACAATTCTTGTTTGGGTTGACCTTGTTGCAAGGCCTGAATTTCAAAGTACTAATTCACTAGGGCCACACTGAAGAGCACCTAATTCCGCTTTAAAATGCCTTGATTGCAATATATTCATCAAATAATCTGTTCCCTGACATTCAGCCAGACTGCAGTGACAATTTCACTTTCAAACTAAAATAAAGTGGGGAAAAAATACAGTAAAAAAAGTATTTGAGTTAATCAGTCCTCACATGAGGGATATGTCTGCTTGATCTTCAACCCACATCAGTCTGCAATTGTAACATCAACATGGCAAAATTAATGAAGAGAAAGGTTTCAAAACATTGACAGTTACATTCTGTTCTCTAAACAGACTTATTAAATGGTAATTTTGTTGAGCAGATAAAAAAAATTTGGTGACTTACTGATATTTTTAAAAAGATTTTTTTCCAATTATCTCAAAAATAATTATAAAATTATATTCCTGTCCTGTAACTTTCATGGATTAAATTTCAATATATAACGCAAGCCAATCCGGGGTATTGATCCTACTCTATGCCATCATACATAATTTTAATGAGTGTTAAAATGTAATGTACACTTAAAGGTTACTTACTGTTTTTTTTTCCTCTACATGTCCCAGAAATTTTTAAAATGTCTCATTCTTTGTAATTCTATAACTGCATTTTAGCATTCTGTTGTGACTATTTTCACCAAGCAAAATATTAATCCTGTCAATGCAAGTTGAATTTGAATTTCTTGGTTGTGTAGTCATATCCTCCTATGGCAGCACCTAAAACAATCTTGACTGAAATTGAGAGCCAGGCTACTGCAATTTTAAATATATAGACCTAATATATAAAACACTATATTTTGAGGGGATTCCATATACAGTAAAAGTGGAAGTAATATTTATAAATGATGCAGCATGATAAGTATGTGTGATGTGATCTTGTTAATATCATAGGTGATAGAAAAAACAAGATTTCCCCATTTTGTAACATTTACAGCCACAATATGAAACACCAGTTCCTGTATGATCCTCCCCAAAGTTAAGCATCATCTAGCCAATTCCAATTGGGTTCATAATATTCATTTATCTGCAAAAACTCCTGGGAAAAGTATAACTCCCCCTTTCCTAGCACCCCCAGCTATGGTTTAATTAGTACAAGTTGTATCATTAAATCATTATTATATATAAAAATTCTTACAATCTAAAAATATTTCCTGGCTTTAAATAACAGACAAAGGGTTGATAAGTCATAGAAAATGAATCAATCAATCAACCATTTTGTAAACTTATAATGAGGGTCCAGCCTGGAATTATACTTACATTGTAAATAGAACCACCACTTTAGAACCAACTGACTCACTTCCATTTTAACATTTAATTTTTTCTAAAATAAAAAATTCAAATAAGAAATGGTCATATTCAGTTAAAGCCGATTAAACTATATAGGGAAAATACATTTTCATAAAGAAATACTCTGGTTGAGGTTTGTGTAATGTCCTTGACATACCTTGTTTATACTGCCAATAATTTCTTCTATCATTATTAGTTTAGTGGGTATACATTGAACAGACATCCTTGTTATTTGTTAAATATGTTAACATCAACCAACCTTGAGAACAAGATGTTTTACAAAAGAAAATATGCTTACAGGAATTGAACCTGTATTCTACAATTACTACTGGGGTAAAAAAAAGCAAGAGAAAGAGCCCCAAATCAAACAACTACAGAAGTTTAAATAACTGGCAAGTGTTTTAACAAAGTATAGAAAACGGGACACAGGGATACAGAAATGCAAAGGAGCAAAAAAGGGGAAAATATTTTCCAAAAGAATTAGTAAAATCAATAAGAAACAGGAAGATTTCATTAGAAAAAAAAATGATGAACTGATACATAATATCAGCCCTTCTATATGGCAGTGAATGTTTTTTTTCACCCCAAGCAAGGTGGGAAGCCACTAGCATGCAAGGGGTTACAGAGAGTTGGAGCGAGAGCAAATAGGAGTGATAGAGGAAAGGATGAAAAGGATAAGAGATAGGTCAAGGCATCTGGAGATGTCGATTGACATTACATTTGAATAGTTGAAGATTATAGCTATCAGGGAAACAGGAAGAGGGGAGGGAGTTCCACAGGCGAGAGATGCGAGACATTAAGCTATTGGAGTAGAAGAGATAGTTACATTTAACAGTTTCGACAGTGAAAGGGTGTGAGCGAGATGTCGGCCTAGTAGAACGCTTAAATTCATGAAGTTCGGGAACCAGCGAAAGCAGCTCCTCAGAGCAGTTACCATGAAAGTATTTGTAAATGCTGAATAATCTCATCAGAGATGAAGAAATGTGGTTCTGCAGAAGGATATTGAGAATATAAAAGACTGGAGCATGAAAGTAATAAGAAAATTTAAAGCAAAATGGAAATGAAAAGGACGATTATACATAAAATCAGAAAGATGTCGGTAAAGAACTGGGGCACAAAATAAGAGAAGGCTTGGAGAATCTAACACTCACAGGACATATTGAAGCCAAGAGGGATAGTGGAAAGCAGTGAGTAACCCACTTAAACTAGTGGAAATGGATGGCAGAACAGGGATGGGAAGGGACAGTAAAAAGACCAAAACCACCAAGAGTTATAAAGGGTAAGGAAAACTGTGGAGAGTCACGATCATCCACATTCTAAATCAACATGGCATATAGAAGCCTGGAAGACAAAAGCTATTAATTTTACACAATCTTTCAAAGAGGATGCTAATGCAGTTGTTTAGGAACTTACCTACTGACTTCCATATAGGATTGTTTCTTTTAAAAAAAAAAACAGGATTCATAACATTTTTGTAAGAAATTAACATAAATATTTTTAATGTGTTTAGAAAAAAACATCTGGTACCACATTCCTTAGACAGTTGAAAATGAATAATTAAACAATACAATTTTGTGAAATATATCAAGTAAAACAATTTAAATATCAGGGAAGTGTTTTGATGGAAAGTGCAACAGTAATATGTGAAGGTGCATGGGGATAGCAAAAGCTGGTTTTGAAAAGTATTGAAAAAAACAGGAACATTTTGTCAGAAACAAAGCAAGGATGAAAGAGTAAAGATATTGTAAGTTGTTACAGTAGCTTTCAATGTATATTTCTTCATCAAGTAAATATTGAGGGATATATATATATATATATATATATATATATATATATATATGTATTGTGCGTGCATATATATATATATGTATTGTGTGTGCATATATATATATATATATATATATATATATGTATTGGGTGTGCATATATATATATATATATATATATATATATATATATATATATATGTATTGTGTGTGCATATATATATATATATATATATATATATATATATGTATTGTGTGTGCATATATATATATATATATATATATGTATTGTGTGTGCATATATATATATATATGTATTGTGTGTGCATATATATATATATATATATGTATTGTGTGTGCATATATATATATATATATATATGTATTGTGTGTGCATATATATATATATGTATTGTGTGTGCATATATATATATATATATATATATGTATTGTGTGTGCATATATATATATATATATATATATGTGTACTGTGTGTGCATATATATATATATATATATATATATGTGTACTGTGTGTGCATATATATATATAT
>OZ038520.1:57921586-58016586 GCA_964036315.1 Acanthosepion esculentum | reverse complement strand
TGGTTTTAAGCTGTCAATGGAAACATTGCTATTGATATTTTTTTCAGTTGTAATATTGAAGTACTTATTGCGGTTAACTACTTTATACGGTGCTTACAGCAATTTCCGAACTCTGTATGGAACAAAACTATACATGATAGATTGTTCTCCAAAGTTGCATATATCTTTATAGGATTTGGATGAAGACTTGTCTGTTACAAACTTCGAGTTCTTATACTTTGATAATTGCAAAGATGCAGATCGGCCCATTCTATTATTAGAATGCTTTTTAGATGAATTAGGAACACTTCTATGTGACTAGGATTTTGAAGTCTTTGAATCGGTGAGAGCAGTATTGGATTTATTTGCAGAAGAAAATTTCTGCTCCTCTTGAGAGAATACATTTAATTTCTTTGAAGTATTTTTATCAGAAGAAGACTTTGATGAGTTAGAGCGGTTAACTTTTTAAAATGGCGGACCTGATGGACCCAATGTTATCAGCCCAACTAGTTTTTCTGCTTTCACATCACATGCAGATGGAGATGGTCCCGAGGACGGTTTTAATTTAATCTTTCCTTTATTCGGCCACATACACAATGGTTTAAATGATCTAGCACGGTGTGCATAGTAGATGTGCGACCTGCATATTTTTGGTTTCTGGTCGAGATAATACGGATTTATAGTAGATTAGAATATGTAATTCCGACCATAGAAGTCTTTTTCTTTCTTTGATTGAGTCTGCTGTACGGGATTGGGGTTTTGCTCATTAAAATACAGCAGTAGGTCGTCAGCCATTTTCCCAAGTCTTTCTGTTTCTAGATACGTTTGTGCTGCGAGGACTGATCTTAAGTTAATCGGCATTGCTTGGATGAATTTCTGTCGTATGATGTCGCTGCTCACTCCAGTTTATGTAGCTAACGCTATCAGTTCATTTAAATAAACTGATGGTCTGCCTGTGAGAGTGCAAGAAGACACCAGTTTATCAAGCAACTCTGGCTTTGATTTTTCATTCAGAGCTATGACTATTTTACTTTAGTTTATCATAGTTTCCTGGTTGTAAAACGGTAGGTAGTAGTTTGCATACTATCTCTTGTGGTAATGCAGCCAACATATGATAAAATTGTTGAACGGCAGTCCTTATCTTCATGATATTGAACTGTGTTTCAACAACTGTGAACCATGCAAGCACATTTGATTCCATGAACATGGGTGGATTGATGGATACTGTTTGTATCGATTCGCTGACCACTGTGGATGCTTGATTCGTGTCAATTTCGTCGTTAAACATCTTGATTTATTGTGAAGGCAGTAAGAATAGATATATGTTTAGTTCCCTCGCACGTCGAAGGTCACCAGTGAAGTATTGAGGGATAATGACGAGGAAACACACATGTTATATTTAACAAAACAAGAAATGATATTTATTTACAAATTTACATATTTAGAGTTGTCAATAGCTTGTTTTTGGAAAGGGAATCAAATATTTAAAGTTCGTAGTTACGATGAATTGTCAAGAAGAGAAAATGCTCATATTAAATCATCGGACACAAAGTAATAGTCCAAATTTTTAAAAACAAATTGAGAGTTCGTTATTTACATAAAAGTTATACGGTTGTATTAAACATATATAAAATGTTGCATTCAGAGTGATCTCCCCTACACCGGGAGGAAGTGGAGAGAGGAGGAGAAAAGGGACTTCCGGGACGGTGAGGGTAGCCATCTTGGACACGGACAGTTTCTGTTATAATAAAAGTGCAAAAAAACCCACATTCCGCTGTCTTCGTCTATTTTCTTCAACTGGCGACGAAGTAACAAGAACCATACAACAACAACATAAAGAAAAACAAAAAAATGCCTTTCTCGAAATCTACTTTTCCGGATGTTTTCGACCCAAGCGTACACGAGGAAAATACATATCAGGCTTTCAACGACTACATCGAAGCCTGGGAAATGTCTTATGAGGTTGCTTGTATCGGAGAACTCAAAGAAGACGCATCTGAACTCATCCAACAGCAACACAAAGCCAAAGTTTTCAGAATGTGCGTTTTCCAAGGCGAGCGGTTAAAGACGGACCTAAAAAGTGAATTTAATCAGGATTTAGCCCAACTCAAACAAGCGGATTTCAATACCATGGTACAGAGACTCGGTAACAGGTACAGACCTACACAGAACCAGGTACTACTCCACTACCAGTTTCATGGCCTCCGCCAAGAGCCTGGGGAAAAAATAGACACCTTCATCAACAAGGTAAGACAGCATGCTGACAGGTGCGCTTTTAAATGCACCAACCCCTACTGCACAGAAAAAGAAAAAATTCACAAAACTCTGATACGTGACCAAATAATAATAGGTACCTCTATCAGAAGTATCAGAGAAGAGGCTCTAGAAAGAGAACATGAGCTCGATGCCCTCATTACTCAAGCCCGTAAAATCGAAGCCACAGAAGAAGCTGTCAGAAAACTAGACACTGAAAAAGAAAGCCTTACAGCTGGCCTTAACGAAATCGAGATTCATGACTCCGAATCTGACTCCGAAAGCCAGGGAGTCTTAATAAACAAAATCGGCAAGAAAGGGGGGAAATACTCCTTACGCAGCAAACAACAAAAAAATTTCCAACAGCCAGAAACAATATCCAAAAGGCGATGCTTAGGCTGTGGCAACCCAAAATGTGATCGCGGACCGACATGTCGAGCACGAGGAAAATTCTGCAACATCTGCGGCAGGAGAAATCACTTCTCCTCGGTATGCCTGACACATCACAAGGAGGTGTCCATACTAACAGTCATTGGGGCTACTACAATAAAAGACACACACACAACAGAAAAATCAAATTTTACCAACATCACACTTGAAGGATGTCAGATCCGTGCCATGATCGACACAGGTGCTGAAGCGAATGTAATCCTGGAGAGCCAGGTACCCGACAACATCAGACGTATTACAAAAACACACGTCCAACTCCAACCGTATGGTAGTAGACTAATCACCCCCAAAGGCGAATTTACAACACAGACACACTGGAAAGAAAAAAAAATCAAATCAACGTGGATTGTTGTCGATGATGACGACCTGCCGGGAAAATCCATCAACTTGGTGTCATGTAACCTAGCAGAATCACTGGGCATAATCACTTTTAATACACCCAGTATGGAAATGAAAGGAAGCCGCATTAATGCTATGGGAACAAAAACGGTGTCAACCAATGAGGCTATGGAACTAACAAAATCTGTCGGTCCTCCCATTGCCCGCATCATCACACAACACCCATCGGTGTTCCACGGTTTGGGAAAGATGAAGGCTGAACCCATCCAACTACATGTAAAACCCGACGCATCACCAGTAATACAACCCCCAAGACCGATTCCATACCACTTGAAAGATACATTTGAGGATGCAATCCGAAAAATGGAATCAGATGATGTCATCGAGCCACACCATGGGCCAGTAACATGGCTATCCAACCCGGTGCTCGTACCAAAAGCAGATGGCTCCATGCGAGTTACAGTGGACTTAAGGAACCTCAACAAAGCCCTAGAAAACACGCACCTCCCTATCCCCAGAGTCGATGATATCATGCCCTTATTTGCCGGAAAATCTGTATTCAGTAAACTGGACCTGAAGACAGCCTTCCATCAGCTCGAGCTATCAGAAGATTCCAGGATCTTGACGGTATTCCGCGCTGGAGACCGCCTGATGCGGTATAAAAGACTCACCATGGGAACCCTACCAGCATCAGGTGAGCTCAACTCCCGGCTCCGCCCCATCATCGCTAATATTCCAGATGCTGCGGTCATCCAAGACGACATTGTAGTAGCAACAGCTGACAAGGAAACACACCACCAAACGCTAGAAGTAGTCATTACAGCTCTCGAAAAAGCAGGACTAACAGTCAGTCCCAGCAAATGCATCCTTGGCCAGCCAGAAATCCCTTTCTGGGGATTTAAAGTCGACAAGAATGGGATAAAACCAGACCCAAATAAAGTCCAAGCAGTACAGGAAGCTGGGAGACCAACATCAAAAGATGAACTGCGATCGTTTCTCTGTATGATCAGATCGAATGGCACCTTCATCCCTGATCTGGCTGCTGCCACAGCAAACCTACGTGAACTGACAAAACAGAATGCTGTTTTCAAATGGACAGAAGCTCATGAAAAAGAGTTTCAAAATATAAAAGACACATTTACCACTGATGTGCTCCTCAGACACTATGACACAAACAAAAAGACCTTCATCTTTGTCGACGCTCACCTCACAGGTCTCTGTGCAATCCTTGCTCAAGGCCAGTCTATAGAACAGACAAAAGCGGTCGCACTCGCATCACGAACCACCACAGCCGCCGAAAAGAACTACTCTCAACTAGACCTGGAGGCAACAGCTATTGACTTCGGTCTCCGCCAATTACGCCATATTCTAGCTGGTGGCCCACAAGTTACTGTGGTCACTGACCAACAACCACTCCAATCACTCTGGAAATCCAAAAGGAAACCATCAGCTAGAATCGAAAGAATCCTCCTACGCCACCAAGACATCAACCATTGTGTCGTGAAAAGACAACCCGGCAGACTTCATGAGCCGACATGCAATACCACTACACAAGTTACCTCAACGTATTGCCGAAGAAACAAAGGAACACCAAAAACTACTGTTCCTATTACACAACACACCCCTCTTTGCAACTGCTATCACCAGAGAACGCCTACGTGAAGAACAACTTAAAGACACAGATCTAACACGACTACGTCACTTCATAGCTCTCAACCAGCCGCCACACAATGACCCCACCCTACGAGGATATTATAAACTCTTCAGCGAGCTGTCAATTGAAAATGACATCATCCACAAAGGCGACCAAATGCTCCTTCCAAAGAGCCTACAGCAGGAAGCCATTTCCCTAGCCCATGACGGATCACACCCAGGACAAGATGCCATCAAACGCCGCCTAAGAGCACATTTCTGGTTTCCTGGGATGGACAATGCCATAAAACTCCAGGTGGAAAACTGCCATGAATGCCAAATAACAACAGCAACACCAATGAAAGCACCTCTTACATCCACCCCAATCCCTGAGAAACCCTGGCAAAACATATCAATTGACTTGTTCGGCCCACTCCCAGACCAAAGACACATACTGGTGGTACGCTGCAACCTGAGTAGATTTCCAGATGCAAAAATTGTTCGCTCAACTGGGGCCCAACATGTCCTCCCTGCATTAGGAGAAATATACAAAAACTTTGGCCACCCAGAATGTCATAAATGTGACAATGGCCCCCCATTCAATGGACAAGAATTCCATGACTGGGAAATGAAGCTGAATGCTTTATGAAACCAATAAAGAAAGCAATTCAAATTGGACTTGAAAAACGACGCCCAATCCAGGAAATCATCGATGAGCTTCTCCGTGACTACCGCTCTACTCCACACCCTGCCACTGGATTGACACCTGGAGAAATGATGCTCAGAGGTGGCTACCGGACAAAGTTCCCTCAACAACCCAACCCCACTGAGAACCAAATCCAGGAGGCAAAAATCCGCGACAGTCACAGGAAAGAGGTCGCTAACGCCAAGATTAATGCTTCCCGTTGGCGAAAATACCCCAAGATCATCCAGGGAGACAGAGTTTTGGTAAAGCGATCATCAAAAATAAACAAATTTGCATCCCAATTTAACCCAACACCACACATGGTAACTGATGTACAAGGCAGCCGTTATGAACTAGTCGCAGACAACGACTACAATAACAGGCACACCATCTTCAGACACATCAGTGACATAAAGTTATACAAGCCAAAACAACACCCCAAAAGTATCACACACTACCCCCCACCCAGTCCAGACGCAAATACAGCTCCCTAAACAATATCCCCGCCAACCCTGCTTCTAATGACACTGCTAGCCCACATGCTACCCGATATGGCCCTGATCGTACCTCTCACAACCAAACCGCAACTACCTCCACATCAAGACCACCCAATACTAAAACACAAACGAGAGAGAGAGGTGGACATAATAAGCGGAACATCACACTACCCACGAAATATGCCGACTTTGTCGTTAATATACCAGGGAGACGAGTCGAAAATACAAATCAAAATATGGGAGTGGTGTTGCATTCAGAGTGATCTCCCCTACACCGGGAGGAAGTGGAGAGAGGAGGAGAAAAGGGACTTCCGGGACGGTGAGGGTAGCCATCTTGGACACGGACAGTTTCTGTTATAATAAAAGTGCAAAAAACCCACATTCCGCTGTCTTCGTCTATTTTCTTCATAAAATATATAGAGAGGATATATTTTAAGGTAGTTAGATTTGGAGTTGAATAGAGTTCTTTTACATTGCCCTCCCCTCAGCAGAGGCTGATAATGTAATTTGACACTGGTTTATTTAGACTCGTAGAACTGTGGTTTTCTGCCTCCTGCTTCTTTCTGCTTTTTATCTCTCTCTCTCTTTCTTTCTCTCCCCCTTTCTATCTCTCTCTCTCTCTTTCTCTCTCTCTCTATCTCTTCCTTGATTCAACTTTCTCTGCCTATTTATATCAAAAAGTGATTTCACATCGGCTCGTTACATTTTTCACATTTTGTAAGTCGCTTCCTTTTCCATTAGTCAAAATAAATTAAACTTTGCCTTATTCTTTTGTTCAGTCTGGAGCCAATCCCTTTTGCCATTTGTCAAAATAAATTTTCGCATAGGCTCGGAACAGTGGAGAAAAGAGAATTATTTTTACTTCGGATTCACCACAAATTAAGGTCAATGACTTTCAGTCGCCAAGTGATGTTTGAAAAGGGCACAAGTATCGTTGACTTCGCGCCAATTTGAGGGAGGCATTGATTGGTTTAGGTCGCAGTTTCTAAACCAGCCGTAATGTTCATTTTATAACAAGATGTATTTTTCATATATATGATGAGTTGTGATACAGCGAAACAGTCTGTCTGTGGATGACTATATATATATATATATACACACGCACACACACACATATATATATATATGTATGTATATGTGTATATATATATATATATATATATATATATACACACACACATATGTATATATATATACACATATTATTATTTCAATGAAACTTGAACTAAACATATGTATGTGTGTATATATATATATATATATATATATATATATATATATATATATATATATAAACACATACACACACACACACATATATTTAGGCAAGTTTCATTGAATAATTTAGACAAGACTTGTCTGCTTATTTTCAGTAGGATCCGTTTATATACTTGGGAGAGATTTTTGGTGTCTGTATTAAAAAAGAGAGAAAATTACGGTGTTGATAAATATTGTCTGATTCCGAGTACTTTCGGTACTGACACAATATCATCCTCAGAGTGTGTTTTTCAAGACAAATATGTAGTGTTCATTAATTCTAAAGCCAAAATTGCTATGTTCATATGAAAGTTATTATTGAGGGGTCTCCCCCTTTTACACAAATGGACTCACCCGAGGTATACATATACTACTACCAGTGAATACCCGGACAGTCTGTAATAGAGGAGCGTGGCACAAGAGTCACAGTTAGCGAGCACATAGACTCAGTAAGGAGTCATACCGTGATACTTCAATACGAAGACTGTATATATATTATTGCTACTAACCCGTATTACCAGTTTGTATTATTACGTTAATACATTTATTTTCCTTATCCATTCCTGGCGTTTGTTATTCATTGATATCGGATTTCATCCCGGAATCCACAACAAAGTGGCGACGAAGATATCGAACTCACACGGGAAGGATAATAATTCTTCTTCGTTGTCTACAACAAATTGGCGACGAGGAATTCGAACTCACGCGGGAAGAAGAAAAAACAATTCTCCCTCGTCGACAACAAATTGGCGACGAGTATATCGAACTCACACGGGAAAGAAAGAAAAAAGAAAAATTCCCTCTCGTCGACAACAAATTGGCGACGGGGAATTCGAACTCACACGGGAAAGAAATCGAAACAAAATTCTCCCTCGTTGTCTACAACAAATTGACGTCGAGGTATTCGAACTTACACAGAAAAACAAAAAAACCAAAGTCTCCTTTGCCGTTTTTTGCCAGTGTCCACAACAACTTGGCGACAAAATATTTACGAGGACTAAAATACGGAAAAGCGAGTTTTTCGTAAAACATTTATCATGGAGGATTTTTAAAATATTTTAGTAGAACTTGTAAAATTACAATTCCAGGAAAGAATGGAAGAAAAATGGCAAAAACAATTACTACAAACGCAGGAACTAATATTAAAGGTAGCAGGTAACAAACAATAAAATATCGAAAAAGAGGCGATTTTTTCCCAAGATGCAATGTGGAATACGATAGAAACTTTCAAATACTCTCTAGAAGAGGAAAAAAATTTGGGGGATTATTTTGGATGCCACGAAGACATCTTTAACATCGCTTGTCAAAACTGGACAGAAGCAAAGAAGCTACGTCTGTTGCTCAGAAAATTAGGAACTGTGGAAAAAACAAAATTTGTGGATTACATTTTGCCAAAAAGACGAACGAATTAACGTTTGACGAAGTAGTTACATGTCTTACAGAGCTTTTCAGTCCAAAAACGTCACTCTTTCACAAGAGGTGGAAATGTCTTAACCTGGTAAAGGACGAAAATGAGGACTATTCCACGTTTGCCGCAATCGTGAATAAACATTGCGACGACTTCAAGTTGGCAGAATTAACACCGGACAATTTCAAGTGTCTCTCTCATCTTTGTTCAAGGGTTAGTCTCAGCAAAAGATCGTGAAATGCGCAAAAGAATGCTTTCAAAACTACAAAATGAACCTGGACTAACACTACAACAATTATCAGACAATTGCCAAAAATGCCTGAGTATAAAGAAAGACTCGAAGAACATTGAAGAGTCAGGAGTATCACATATACGTAAGTTAAACAAAAGATAACGTTCTTCACCCTCCCCGGAAAGAAAACAAAAATTCTATAATAAGGGAAAAAGTACAACATATAGGGCAAATTATGACGAAAATCGAAACAAATATACCCCCCCACCATCTGCATGTTATCGATGTGGAGGACTACACTGGACAAAAGGATTGCCGTTTTAAATATAAAAACTGTCTTGTGTGTGGAAAAATGGGGCACAAGGCATCCCAATGTAGGAACAGAAAAGCTAGTAGTAGGATAAGAGCTACTAGGATGCATGACGAAGACAATACCAACATAAGGAAATATGTGGAACTTGAAATCTTAAATAAAAAGATAAAATTGCAACTAGACTCGGGTTCCGATCTAACGATAATTAACCTACAGACATGGAAAAAGCTTAACAGACCAACCATGTTACATACACAAAAAATTGCTAAGTCGGTGACAGGAAAGCGTATAAAATTCGAAGGAGAAATAATCGTAAATGTTAAATTTCACGGGAAAACAAAAAACTCAAGATATACGTAATGAAAGATACAGAAAATCTGGTGGGCACAGACTGTATGCAAAAGTTCGATGTATGGTATCCACCTATCAGCTCGTTTTGTAAGGGTGCAACTAGAATCGAATTGAAAGAAAATGTCCAACCAGTATGTAAAAAGAAGCGAAACGCGCCATTTGCTACCACAGATGGAAACAGTAAAGAGTTATACAAGGCAGTAAAGGAACTACCTGTGACCTTTCGAGAGATAAGAAAAGAAACAAAAAAGGATGAATTTATTCAGAGATCGAAGGAAAAAATAAATAAAAATCGGTATACACCTACAGTACTCAAAAGATTATTCAAACAAAAATGGGTCTATTTCAGTAACAATATGGCTTATGAGGAACCAAATACAATAATTAACAGACTAGGAAACGTGATGTACACAAAAGGCGAAAAATTTACCCACAGAAAACATATTGACCAAATACAAAAAAGACGGGTTGAAGAGCCCAGCTCGTCACCTGCAGAAAATGACGAGTTGATGGAGGCTATCTTTGAAGTTTTTGAGATTCAAAGACCACAACAAGACACAGAAATTGGAAGGACTAGCAGGAAGAGAAAATTTACAGTGCCTCTAATTGTCGACCATAAGAGAAAGGAAAAGATATTAACTCCCCCAAAAGGGATTTATGGAGGGGGGTATTGAGGGATCTCCCTTTTTACACAAATGGACTCACCCGAGGTATACATATACTACTACCAGTGAATACCCGGACAGTCTGTAATAGAGGAGCGTAGCACAAGAGTCACAGTTAGCGAGCTCGTAGACTCAGTAAGGAGTCATACCGCGATACTTCAATACGAAGACTGTATATATATTATTGCTACTAACCCGCATTCCTGGATCTACTAACCCGTATTACCAGTTTGTATTATTACTTATTTGTTAATACATTTATTTTCCTTATCCATTCCTGACATTTGTTATTCATTGATATCGGATTTCATCCCGGAATCCACAACAGTTATGATTTTATGTGTGGAGTGAGGGCCGCTAATTTTTGTACCATGCGGTGTATGTTTACGCTTTAGGGGTGGTAACTAATACTGATATGTGAAGAATTCTTTTTGAAAAAGAAAGTAGTATGAGAAACTATTAATACAGACCTTGATATTTTATCTATCTATTGTAAACATATTAAAACACTTGTGCAGTATTCATAATTAATTTAGACAAAACTTGTTTAAATTATTCAATGAAACTTACCTCAGTGAAAACTACACGTTGGAATTTAACGAAATTTTCATAGAATGATGGCAACAGTTATATGTACGTACCTTGTAAAAATGTAAAGGTCTGCAAAAACTACGGTCATTTACCTAATTTATAACTGTTTCAAATTATTAGCGAGGTGTAATTAAAACTCATGTAAACAGGAAAATAAACAACGCTTTAATTACTTTATATACAGAATGTTACGGATACATACAGTAACCGACATGAAGGTAATGGAAATGTACAAATGCACAAAGTTCAAAAATCATAGTGGAGCTGTTTAATAAGGGATATGTGATCCTCTTCTTGAAATGACATGGATAAAGCGCTGGTCCATGGAACATCTCAATTTCTGGATTTCCTGTGATGTAATTTCATGTGATACATTCACTATTGCCTGCCACAAGTTCTCTTTACTTCTAAATTGGCGTCCATTTTTGTAAGCCCATTGCTTCAGAACGCTCCACAAGTTTTTGATTGGGTTTATGTCTGGAAAATTGGCCAGCCAGCCAATTTTCTGAGCTACACAGAAACCTAACTGTTGCATGTACTCCATAGTTTTATGCGTGCATGTGGGGGAGCATTAACTTGCACAAATATGATGGTCCTCCTGGGCGTGATCCTTTGCTTTTTTTTAACCATGGTTGAAGATGCTCTCTCGGGAAGGCTATATAAGCATCTGCACTCATTTTAACAGACTCAGGCACTTTCCACAAACCAACCATGATACCTCCAATAATACCAACACAAATCAGGATACCTCCTACTCCTTGTTGGCGTCTCAGCGTTGATGACGATGTCATCTGTTTACGACCCAACCTTTGCTCCAAACGTCAGGACCATCAATAGTAGCACGCGAGAGTCATCCGTAAACAAAACCTTCTAGAAGTCGACCTTCATGTTATTTTCTGCCCATTTCAGACGTTTTTGTACATGTCTTTTTGTCAATGGAGGCGTTGCCACCGGTCTCAATGATTTCCCGACCTTTTTCAGAAAACGACATCGAGTAGTTCTAGACACAATTATTTCACCAATGCGTTTGAAAAGTACTCCGCTGGTCATACCTGGGTTATTTATAGCTTCACGTTTAATTCGCGACAGAGAGTGTTGGGAAACAACCCTCGATTGACCCATGTCGGCCCTCTTACGTACCTTAGTCGGAGCTGCAACAAACCTTTTCACAGTTTGGTGATACTTTCCAATCGTTTTAGATATTTCTAATGTTGATTTGCCTTTTGCAATTTCAGATGTTATAAAAGACTTCTTAGAAGCGGTTAAGTCACAATTGCGACACATAATTGCTCTATTATGAAGTCACTCGTTAATAATTTGGAACACTGAAGTATCGTGTTATTTATGCAATCGCTGCGTAGAACCTTACAGTTTTTTTACGCAGCACACGCGGATAACTGTTGTCATCATTCTGTGAAATTTTCGTCAAATTCCAACGTATAGTTTTTGTACAAAATGGAAAATTGTCACCTCGTTAATAATTCGTTATACATTGTGTGTGTGTATATATATATATATATATATATATATATATATATATATATATATATATATATATATATAGGATGAAGTGCGTGAAATTTGTCATTTAGCTGACTGATGTTACCTTCAGCATCCTGACTCCAGATTTTCGTAGATGGATCTGTTCGTCCACTCTTCAGGGTGTATCAGCAATCTACTGCTTATATTTTTCAAGTTATTATACACCTTTAGGGCTGGTGTAAATTTTATTCTGCATTCTCTCTGTTTGTGTGTGCGCTTGTCCGCGCACTCGTATGCGCCCGTCTACACGGATGATCGTCGTAATTATTTTGGCCTTTTCTTCATTTTTTTTTTGTACCAATTTTAGTCTGGTTTTGTTCTCATGACATGTGACCTATTTTTAATCAAGTATTTATTTTTTATTTGTGGGCATTTTAGACTTTTTATTTGTAAAATTGCATTTTGTTTATTTACGTTTTTATAGAAATAATTGATATTAATGCTTAGGCAATATATATATATATATATATATATATATATATATATATATATATATATATATATATATGATACCAGTTTCACACATACATATATGCACACATGCATAGATATACATATTTATATATTTTTACTGGGCTATTCTTTCGTTTTTTAATTGGGTTTAATGATATCAGAAATATTAATTGTAGGAGATATGATTTAAAATTAAATTTATTTATTACTAGCTTAAAATTAAGTTTATTTATTATTCGCTTTTAAGGTAACTTCTGTGGAGGGTTCTTGATTGGGCCTTTATCACAGTAGGTATAGAGAAGTAGAGTGATCGCTGCATTTAAGTATTGCATTAATATTTAAGCTTACCTTTTAAAGGTTCAACGATAATTCTTCTGCTGCCACTTAATTTAAAGACAGTTTGATGTATGTAGGTCCTTACTTTCTGTACAAGTAATTATTTTTATTTCATTGGTGACTTTCACTGAATTTCGCAAATAATTTTCATTATTCCCAAATTTATTTCCAAGTTATAAACATTGTTAAAAAAAATGTTGAAAAAATCACGTAAAACAATCACCGAAAACAAATGTAATAATAAAAACTGGGGATCCAAAATTTCAGGATTGCGGGTTCAAATCCGGCTCGGAATGTTTTTAATTTGTTCACGGAGTCGGCCTGATTCCAAAATGGAATGAGATATTGGGCCTCTCGGAGTAAAGTTGAAAAAGTGTGGCTCAGTGACACACTGACATTGTCATTTATTATATATATATATATATATATATATATATATATATATATAATTTCTGTCATATGTCTGTAATTGTACGCTTATGTATATGCAAACGTACACATTTAATCACACGTGTGTATAGGCATATGTATGCGTACATGTGTACATACAGATTATGTATGTAGTTAAAATAAGTGTATTGTTTATCATTTATTTAATGTTTCATTTTCATTTTTATTTCATGGTTCGTAGTTTATTTGTTTTTGCCTTGGTGTTATATAGAGGTATTAATTATGGTCTGTTAGGCTTGTTCATTTTTTATGTTTTGTGTGTGTAAATGTATACACATGGGTGCGTACTTTAATATTTATTCGTTTATTTGTTTATTGATAAATTAAGTTTACGTTATATTTGTTTATTTTATTTATTTATTTAAAGTTTGTAATATATTTTTTTAATTTACATTTATTTATTTATATTTATTTGTTTATTTTTATCTAGTACTTAGCTGGTAAGTAAATATTTATTTTATATGCCTACATTTACACATTATTTCAGTTTTTTGTTTAAGGGTTTATTTTGGTTTTTAAAATTAATTCTTGCTAATTTTTCCTCTAAACATAATTTACAATTTTTGCTGTTAATACTGTTAATACTTAAGAGTCCACGTCTACATCTCCCGCTCCGAGTGATCGACTTGGTATTTATCGACGAGACCAAATTCGCCGATTTGATTGACCAGGCTACGATCATTCATTTTCCCGCTAGCTTCCCACACCCTATCCAACTTGGGGTTCAGTACGGCATTCCAGTTCCCCATTAAGACTAGGCGCGCTAGATCCACTAGAAACGGCATCAGATGACGGGAAAAAGTGATATATTTCGCCTGGTCGTTCGGTATATAACACTGCAACGATCCGAAACTAACTACTTTTCACGGCAATAACGGCCACGATCAAGTCCCCCACCCCCACCACGCATGGACAAAGTCCACCCTCACGTCCAGTGTACGCTTCATCAGCAAGGAAACATCTCTGGCCTGCCGGTCCTTGTATGTTGAATAGACAAAGTCGCTAGACAACACACGAATGAGTCTCCTCGATCACGGCCACATCCACGCCGAACGACAAGTCATGAAGCATGCAGGCAGCTTTACTCCGATCCCTCAAGCCTTCGCATTTAAAGCATGCCAGCTTGATTGACATTTTCTTAAAAATATTTTATACAAACTATGTTCCAAAATTTGCGGGTGATAGGACACCATCGGACGTAATCTGTCCGTTCACGATAATCCCACCGTCGTCTGTAGGGAACGTTAGTTTTAATGCCCTATATAAGGAAGGGTTTAACAAAACCGGGGCCTTCGCAGAACATTGTTTTTGTTTTGTTTTGTTTTTGTTTTTGTTTTTTTTGTTTTTGTTTTTTTTAATTTACTGAGTTCGGGAAACTCAAATTGAGCCATCCTGATTTAGGGGAACGAGTCTTTGGCAGCAGCCAGCAAATCCCAAGCCTTCAGTTTGCTGCCAAAGTTCCTTATTAAAGTGATAACTCCCGGAGTTTCCGAGAAATTCTTGGTATCTTCCGTCGACAGGGGTAAACTTGAATAAAGGCCTCAAGAAGGCCTTCTTCTGGTGGGATAGGTCCCTCACATGTGCTTGTCTGTCAATATAACAAATGTCATTGAGTGTCCGTTTTTTTATGTTTGGCGTGGTTTTTGAAGGCAGAGGAAAAGGAACCTAGTGGAGCCCTAACGGGAGAAGTGTAGAGGCTCCTACACTTACCTTTCTTCTGGTTTTCTTTTCTAGCCGGCGAAACAGTGGTGGGTTGAAGTTAGCATGTTCCATGGCTCGTTCCGCCCTGCTTCGACCGGCTTCGTCATCGTCCACCTCCATTCTCCTTTTCAAGGAAGAGGACCAAGGCGGAGAAAATGCTTCCGCCCCATATTTGGAAATTAGTAGACTGCCAGCCAGCTGTTTAGCCTCCTCTTCTGTTGCCAGCAAAATGTTTCATATGGAAATAAACCGTTTGGCCAACATTTTTGACTTGCTGCTGATTGCAATCAATTTCCACGTTTTCACGTTGGTGATCAGCAGGAAAATTGCCCTGGTATCTAAGGCATCTAAGGCCTCGGAAATGGTTAAGAATTCATTCCTGTTCACATACTGTTCGTACTTCTTACGTTTTTAGTCCGCGTATTTTTTTGGTCCTATTTGCAGCCCAAGCTGTTTTTGTTGGGGTTTTTTTTGTTGGTTTTTTGTTGGGTTTGTTTTTGTGTTTTTTGGTGGATGAAGGTGGTTCCATCTGTTCCTCCGATGGCCGAGGAGAATTTTCCGCTATGGTACTCGGAGCCCCACCAAGGCAAACACACTAATAAATGAAGAAATGTGTGCGTGGATTTTTGTAGAAAATGTTAACGGTATCGTTTTTTTCTTTGTGTGTGTACATTGCTATTGGTTATCTTAAACAAGAAAAAGTCTAATATGGCAATCTATAAGATGTTTTGGATAACCGTTATTAACAAACGTTTGTTTCACGCTATAAAGTTCTTTAAAGAAAACGGATGAGTTGATGTATTCTAGTGGGCTCGCATATAGAATTTTTTAATAACACCTATTTTACATCTGAAAGGACATTAGCTAGTATAATTAAGGTGGCAAGAGTTTTTACTTGTAGGTTTTTAACGAAGTAATGAATGTATTATTACTAGAGTTCACAAGAACATCCAAGAATGAGAGTTTTGTTGGCTACGTTCGTAAGTATGTTAGTAAAGAAGAGCTATGTTCTTGACCAATCCAAATTTGTAAATTTTTAACAAGATTCACGTTACATCTCTCAGACAATAGTTCAATTAGGTCTCATTTAAATACACATGTAGACCTACCAAACTCTATCCGTAAAATACTCGTTGATAATACAAATATAATATCATCATCTACATGTAAAAAAGGGTTAAAATAATGGTAGCATTATTAATAAAAAAAAGAAAAGGCCATTACTCAATAATATCAACTATGAACACGGCCACAATGTGCTGAGTGTGTTTGGAAAATAAAACATTTCTATAACTCTAGATACATACATAAAACAATGCATATATATTCAGTTAAAAGTAAAATAAAATTCATCCTTGATAATGGCAAAAAGTATAGCCGAATGTAATAAGTGCGTATATATATGTATAAGTATGTATATACATGTGTTTATATGTATATGTATAATCTTCACAAACTAGAGAGAATTATCTACAGTTTTAATGCACGTGACACATAACTGACGAATGAGAACTGACACAAACAAAATTGAAAATAACAGAGTTTCTGTCTTTTTGTTTGTTTTCTTTCAGTCTATGATGAAGCTTTAATAAAACTGAAACATGTTAGATTGTTATGCGTTTCCTACTTGTTTTTTATTTTATCATCCTGTCGGATTCCGATCCATATTTGATCTGCATTTGATCTTTAACTTATATATATATATGTGTGTGTGTGTGTGTGTGTGTGTCTTGAACAATAAAATTGCTAAAAAGTTAAAATTTCAGACACACTAGGTTGTATATTAATATTTTTGTGTTATTATTTAAATTAGGTTCCTCGACTATATAAATATGTGTGTGTGTATAGGTTCAGTTCTGAGACCAACATTTAATAACTTCTATATGTCTAACCTAAATAAGATATTTAATACCACTAAAAACTCCCTCCATCTACCTAAGATATGTAAATGATATTTTCATCTTAGTTAAAATCAGAGATGAAATACATGAACTACGAAAAACTTCCAAAAATACTCCATTCTTAAGTTCACATATGAATTTAACAATAACGATAAAATTACTTTTCTTAATGTATTGATAGATACTAATACTAATACATTTACTACCTCCCCATATAAAAAAAAATAACTCGCATAAACACGTGCACTCTCAACTATAAAAGTACTAATATATCCCTCGCTGATCCCAGTAAAAAAAGTTGGACGTGTGGACTGTCCGAGGGAGTGGTTAAGTGATTGAATTCAACGTCTTTTGGTGGGATGTCTGTATTTCCGACAGGAACAGTTTCTGTTGCATGCTGGGAGAACTTTTTATTATTTTTATTTTTTATTTAATTTATTTTATACAAAGTGTTAATGTTACTGTTTTATTTTATTTATAATATTCATTATTATTATTTTATATTTTACTTTTTATTTATTTATAATAATAATGTCCTTACAATATATATATATATATATAAAAGTATATATTAATAAATATACATATTATCCCTCACCGACAGCACGACTCGGAGTTTCATGCATGATGCAATCTTCAGGTGCTGAGTATAGACTGACTGTTACGTAATTTGAATTTTAATAAAAAAAATATCTGGTTATTGCAATGTTGGCACAGTTATATATTATACTAGGATTACATTGGCAAGTGAGTTTAGAAAGAAACTTTAGTTTTGAATTGGTATATTTTCCATATTTTTCATAATAAAAATGGGTTTCATATGATTGATTATCTTTTCTTGTAATATATCCAGCTATGTAAACGAGACATTTTTATTTCATCTGAAAGAGATGGTTCTAAATTTTGTTAAATATTTCTGAACCTTCTTCACAAAGTTTATAATCACAAAATGTATATTGTTGACCTGGCTTAACATCAAAAGCATTGATATTTACATTGTGATTTAAAAGTAAAGATGTTTGCTCAATATGCAGCTTTTCAATACACTGTTGGACATTTATAAAATAGGTGCCACCTAATCCTTGACGAAGTTGGCAAAATTCTTTTTCTAATGGATCAGTTGTAAATTCCCCAAGTAGCACTTATTTATGGCTTGTAGCTAAAAGGTGTTGACATAGACTAACAATTCCATTGCAAGTATAGTGTAAGGTAGTAGTAATGTGTTTGGATAATTGTTTTATACGATTACCTTAACTGACTACTATATTAAGAGCCATTTGGCCAAACTCAATGATACAATCAAGTCAGATGTCATTCGGGGATCTGATTTCAACTTCTAGAGGGTCATTGTGTAGATTATCAATTTGAAGGGTCTTAACATTTAAAATTTTCCACCGTGTCAAAACCGTGTTTGTGAAGTTGACAGTTTTCTTATCTGCACTTATTTTTAGACTGAGTGAGAAGTGCATTATATTTTTTTCTGAAAATACTTGTTGAAACCCGTTGTTTTGGAGCAATGGAAATTTCATTTAAATCCGAAAGTTTTACTAGTCTTTAGATTTCAAACTGTTTAAGATGTGCCAATTTTGCAACTTGTTTTACTCCATTATCATCAAAGATTAGTTCTCCTGTCTTTTCTTTGCGACACAAATTGCAAATATTTTTCAACAGATGAACATAATCAAAAAGCAAATGTTTGTTATCTTCAGTTATCCAAGGTTTTTCAGAGAGTATGGGATGTAATTTTAAAAAAGCTTGATTTACTCGGTTGCTATCACATATAATAACCTTTACATCAGCTGGTACAGAGTTGATGGCCTGAACTGCTAACTCAGTTTGTTCAAATAAAAAGGATGATGTTAATTTTGAAATTGGAATCAACCTTGTAAAAATATTTGAATCCCCATTAAGACATATTAACATTATACCAAGTACTGTTTGTTGCCATGATATAGTAACATTTTCTTAGCATATACTTCATCATGGAGATATATGCATCTTTTTGATTGAAATTAAGATTATTAAATACAGATAGCAAAAAAGCATTAAATTTTGAAACTTTTGATGTCATCCTTCTTAATGTTGTTAATGATGGTAATTGAAAATCCTGTCTTAATCTATTATACAATGACCTTGATGTTGCATAGTACTCAAAAACATGTATTACTATTACTGAGCTGTATTTCATTCCAGCCATTTTGGGTGCCATTGCCAAAAAGTGCTGATTCAAGATATCCTTGTGATCCAAAGCCAGAGAATTTAAATATCGGATAATTTATTCTAATGTTGACCAAGTATCAACTGTATTTATATGATTTTTCTACAGGCTGCTAATATAACACTTAACTCCATAATAAAAGGTTTCAAACCGCAGTTTTTTTTTTTGGGGGGGGGTATAAAGAGTGGACAATTTTTAACGACTGAAAAATTAAAATATCTTCAGTCAAAAATGCCACAACTGGCTACACAAAGTCTTTTTGCTGTTGATTAGACTTTCTTTGAAATTTGTATAGTTAATCTTATCTAATTGTAAAAAAAGCGTTCATTTCATCAATTTGATTCTGAGCAATATTGGAGATTTTTTTATATCAATTTGGATATCAGATGATGTTGGTTTTTGACTTTGGAACACCTGGCCATACAGAAAATGGATTTTTGGGACACATTTTTTCCATGAACTTGTATGTTATCAAAATTAGAAGGCCAATGTAGTTGACAAATAACTGTATTGTTTGTAACATTCAGATTGGCATTTGGAACTGATTTTCTCCATCGCTCTCTCTCATTTTTGTCTTTTGAAAAACAATAAACTGATATTTTATTCATTTCACACACAGTTTTGTCTTGCTGGCGTCTGTAATTTGTTTTGACACAACACTTCTGGGACATTGCTGAAAATTAGGTAATATCTAAAATGATTAAACTTCTTAAGCACAATTATTCATTTTACTGCTTCAATTTAGGGGTAACTTTTCAAACCAGAATACTTATAATCTTAATCCCAACTTTTGCCAACCCCACTACCAGTACTTTAAAAACAAAAAACATTTTAGAGGGTTTCCTTAAACCTGTGAATCAACATTTTAAATTGATATTTTTTTTCTGTATTGGTTTTGGGGTATATTGTTAACAAAGTTTTGCAAAATATTACATAATCTTTTAATTATTTATCAAATTAATTAAGTATCTAAATTTCTGGCACTTGTCAACATAAAATCAGCTATTGCCTGGCTCTCTCCCAAAGTGATGCTCCTCCAGGCAACACCTCCCCTCAATTTAAAGGTGGAGGCTGGGGTTTTTGAACGGTGCCTGAAGAGAAAGAGTTTGGACTATTTTTCAGACATGCCTTGTGGTGAGGTAATCCACAACAGTGCACTTTATTCTCGACCTTCTTGTGCAACAAATTAGTTTCATGCTCAACTTGAGTAAATAAATAAAAACTTTTTAGAAGAACCTAGAAAAATGACTGAGTAGAAAGCAGCAGCATGGTTAATATTTTGTTCACCGAATATCAAATTAAATATATCCACTTTTATTATATGACACTAAATTTTTACGTAAAAAAAGTAAATGTTTTTTTCATTAATTTTATAAGTATATGATATTTGGTTCTATTTGATACGCTTAAATGGAAAATTTTAAAAATTTAAACTTTAATATTTGTTTGTTTATTTTACCTTAAAGAAAAACACAACTAATAAAAAATAATTATATGAATACATTTGTCCTTTATGAATAACAGCAATATGAGAGAAAAAATATTAAAGTAAATTTGTGAAATAAATTGAAGTAATTTATTTTTAGTAAATTTCGAAGTATATGTGGGAAATATGTGCCGGCTTTCCCACATGAAAAGGTTATGGTTTAAGGCGACAGAATCATTAAAAGCAACAATGGCTTGAAAGTTTAGATTGAATCTTTATTCTTCTGTCTAAAAGAGAGAATTGTTCAAACTCCTGCTCGGGGTGTAACAACAGAAGAAAATGTTTATTTACATACACAAATAAAAGTTAAAGGGATATACACAAAATATGTGAACAAGAGAGAAAATTCCTTTAACTTAAAAAGGAAGAAAAGGTTTTCATAAAAGCTTGCTCAAAATATTTCTCTGAGCGCTTAAAAGTTCTTTAAGCAAGTAAATTGTTCTTAAGGGGCTAACACTCACATAGATTTCTTCAGAGCTTTTGTTGAGAGAAAAACAATCGGAAGATCCATAATTTGTATTTGAGAGTTCGTAAGCCGACGACAGGAATTTCTAGGTTCACGGAAGCAGATCTCAATTAGTTAGATGACCGACGTTCTGTCTTTAGAGACATGTAGATTTCTTCCTTGAAACAGGTTCCGAAGATGACTGGTGTTCTGTCGCCGACCTGATGTTATCACAGACGATGTCAAGTACTCACTACCAAAGAGGTGTACATTCATAGATTGAAAGAACGAGGCAAGTATTGTAAATTTGAAAAGTTGGGCGATCGAGAAATGACTATAAAAGATTATCACCCCAAATATATAGAGTCAAGAAAAGTTCCAATTCATATTCTACCTTTGGTAGTAGCCAAATTAAACAAAATGATACAACCATGCATACTAGAAAGAGTAACTCAAGATGGTAGCAATTAGGCGTCACCGATAGTAGCGATAAAGAAACCTAACAGAGATTTAAGGATTTGTGGTGATTACAAGATAGGGGTAAATCACCAGATATGTTCAGACTCTTTTCCTTTGCCAAATATCGAAACTGCGACCCACGAGTTAGCAAAAATGGAACACTTTGCAAAAATTGATCTTAAGGCAGCATACAACCAAATAGAAATTGACGAGAAATTCAAGGAAATCACCACGATAAACACCCCTATAGGCTTACTAAGATCGACTCGTCTACCGTTTGGAGTAAAGACTTCGAGCCGTATTTTTCAAAAAGCAATTGAAAGAGTCTTATTAGGAAAAATAGGACATGTCCGTAGGGGCAAGAACTAAAGAAGAATTAAAATATAAAAAAAGAGCAAAGATTAAAAAAGGCAAGCCTGAGTGCAAAGACAAATGTAATTTTGACTGTAAGAAGATATCATATTTAAAATATCAAATATCGAAAGAAGGCATATCACCCGACGATAGATTAACAAAGAAAATAACAGAAATAGCTTCTCCAACAAATAAAAAAGAATTAGAACCCTTTTTGGCACTAATAATTTTTATAGTAAATACATACCAAGATACAGCGACATAGTAGAGCCATTGACAAAATTGCACAAAACAAACAATGAATTAACTGGACACAAAAGCAATAAAAATGAGGAACAAACCAATAATAAAAGTTTTTGATCCACAAAGAATAGTAACGTTAACTACAAACGTGAGTGAAAAGGCGATTGTTGCTATTCTATCACAAGAAGAACACCTAATCATGTACATATCAAGAAGGTTAACGTCAGCAGAAACTAACTACTCGAATATTGAAAAAGAAGCACTAGCGATTGCATGGAGCATGGAAATGGCACGAAACTTTGATAGAAAAAATTATTATTAAAATCGGACCCCAAACCATTGGAATTCATATTTAACCCGAGAAAAGAATTGCCAAAAGTCACATCGTCAAGGATTTTAAGATGGGTGATAAAGATTATGGCATTCGATTTTGACATAGTATACGTAAAAGGGAACATTATCCCTCACGTAGATGCTTTATCAAGACTACAGTTCAAGAATGAAACAGAAGAAAAACAGGAAAATACTGAAGGTAAAATAATACACAGGGAAGCAAACGGACGTTCTTCCTCTAAATAGACTCAAAATAGAAACAAAGCAAGACCCAATATTAAGAAGAATAGTAGAGAGAATAAAAAAATAATAAATAGAGCAATTGTTCGATAGCAGAGCGACCCTTTAAGGAAACGAAGCACAAACTAACCATAGAAAATGGCATAATATGCAATGGGGATATAATAGTAGGCTCACAAATACTGAGAAGGGACATATTAAAAGGAATACATGATAACGTGCATTGTGGCATAACATCAACACAAAACAAAAACTAAAGCTACAAGCCTGGTGGTCAGGATATTCAAAAGATGTAGATGAATACATTTAGAGATGCCCAAAATAAAAAATAAAAATAAAAACTTCAAGCAAGCAAAAATTCACTCATGGCCCAATGAAGCAGAGCCATGGGTTAGGGTCCACATGGATCACGCGCATATCAAAGATGGGGTATTGTTCTCTGTATTAGTGGACACAAAGTGGACAGTGGACATTCAGGGTGGCCAGAGGTTGTCATAGTAAAATGCAAAAAAGCCACCACAAGTACTAAGAACTATATTCTGAAGGAATGGATTACTCCAGACAATAGTCACCGACAATGCAGCCGAATTTTGCGATGAGAACTTATGTGCGCGGTTAAAACAGATTGAATGCACCCCATACAAGACACCACTGTATCAGCCACAATCTAATGGCATTGCGGAAAGAATGGTACAAACGGTAAAAATGGGATTAAAAGCATTCTCACCACTTAATGAAAGCATAAAAGCGTATTTACCAAAAATGCTCCTCGGTTACAGATTCATTCCACATGCGGGAAGAGAATTGAGCCCTTCAGCATTAATGGGAAGACAAATCAGAGCCCCCATAACTATGTCCTTTGCAACGTAAAAAAAGTATGGTATAGAAAGAATAAAGAGGCTGATCCAGATAAAGCAAATTTCCTAATACAAAAAGGACACAACACGGCTATGCTTGAGGAAAAGGGACAAAATATATTGGGACATGCAGATCAATTCATAAGCTGAAACGAACTGGATGACGTGAAAATGGAAGATCAAGAACAAGAGACAGAAAGTTACAAAAGTGGAACAGAGCAGGAAATGGAAGAAAGTGAGAATGAAAGGACGGACGAGTATGAAGAAAATGAAGAGAGACCGAGATCACTATTAAAGAGAAAACAAGAAAGACAAGAGGAAGGACAACATAATACGAAAATAATCAGGAATTGTAGTAGAAAAACAAGGGTATACGACTTTTCCGATTCAGTGAGTTGTAGTATCGTATGCAAATTAGATAGATAAATAGAGAACAACTGGTGAGCATAAAGCTATGCTTAGCAAACCCGTTTGCTAAACGTAACGCGGAGAACTGTACTACGACTGCTACTACCCAGAGAGATATACCAAACATAACAATATTATTTAATTTATTAATGTCATTTTTTTCTTTGATTTTATTAAGTAAATCATTAGAGTTCGCTCAGTAACAAAGATAAAATATGGTAAAAAAGAATCATCCTTTTATTAACTCTTAGAAACAAATGTACAGGGCGTTAAAAAGAGAATTCGTTTTTGAAGCATAACTATTTGCTTCTTTATTTTTTTAATTTTTTTCAAGAACATTGAATAAACTTTTAACAAAATATTGAATAATAAACTTGAACTTTTAACAGAAAAATATTGAGTCAGTGATTCACTAAGCTAACTTTTTTACCATACTTCTTAAAAACTTTATAGAAGAAAACCCTGGAAAAAACGATTGAGCAGCAGGATTAATTTCGTTCAAACTCACAACGTTTTTACAGTATCAAAAATAAATACTGAATTAAATATTTAGAATTTAAATTATAATTATTATATATCATTAAATTTATGTAAAAACATTTTGAAATGTTTTTATTCATTTTTATAATACAAAAATATTACATTTGCTTCTATTTGACGTTCAATGGTAGATTTTTTTAAACTAGAAACTAAAATAGCTTAATGTTTAAAAAACACAAATTACTCATAAAAAAATAATATAGAAACTCAAAATAAATACTTATTTCAATTAAATAAGGTAAATGATATTGCAAACGTAAGGAAAAAATTCTTAAAGGGTAATTTTTCCCGGGCGGAGGCCGGGGGGTGGATCCCCTAGAGATAGCCCTAGCTAGGGAGGCCCTGCAGCGTTCGAATAGCGAGCGATACATGGGTCAGGTAATTAGACATAAGCTAAGCAAGATGTCTTCTGAAGCCGTGAACCTGGGCGCAGATCTGCGTCGGGAAGAAGTCCGTCGAGGTGGTGATCGTTACATTTGTCAAGTCGAAACCCCGGAGGAGCGTACTCTGCGGTCGTCTGACGACATGTGCGAGGCGTTTCGGCGGCATTTCGAGAGCCGCTTTACCAAGGAGCCTGGTCTCCGTGAGGAGGAGTTTCGCAGCTATTTGGCTGACTTTCCTCGGCTCGCGCCGACTGAAGCAGCTAGCTGCGAGGGAGAGATCACGGAGGACGAAGTCTACAAGGCACTGGAGAAGGTCGGCAGAGGCAAGTCGCCCGGTCTGGATGGTTTGCCCTATGAATTGTACTTGAGGCTGTCGCACATCTTTGTCCCGATTCTGACAGCAGTGTTCAACAACTGGTTTCGGTCGGGGTCCATCCCCAACCGCATTTCCAGGGATGTGATCACTCTGTTGAAAAAGGGCAGGGGTGTTGGGGGGAATCTAGACGACTATAGGCCCATAACTCTGCTAAACACAGAGTTAAAGATTATGGCCAAGATCCTGCAGGAGCGTTTGCAGTCAGTTGCCGAGTCTCTGTTGGGACCCGAGCAGAGTTGTTCTGTGAGGGGCCGAACAATTCAGAGCAACATGCATTTGATCCGCACGATCCTAGAGGGAGTAAAAGACGACGAAGAAGCCGCGCTGATCAATTTGGATCAGTCCAAGGCATTTGATAGGGTCGACCATCGCTACCTTGCTGCTGTCTTGCAGGCCGCCGGATTCGCACTCGACTTCTGACGCTGGATTAGCCTCCTGTATCGCTCCCCCAGTGCTGTGGTGCAGGTGAACGGAAAGTTGTCGGGCGATTTTGTTCTGTCGAGGTCGGTTCGTCAGGGTTGTCCGCTGTCGCCTCTCCTCTATGCTCTGACGTTGGAGCCTCTCCTTCGCCGGCTGAAGGACGAGACGTGCAGTCCGGCCCTACGCGGGATCGCCGTTCCTGGAGGGTCTCGAGCCAGGGTTTCCGCGTACGCCGATGACGTATCCGCTTTCGTGTCGTCCCGAAGCGACATCGAGGTGGTGCAGAAGGCGCTTGATCGGTACGAGAAGGTGACGGGGGCCAAGATAAACCGCGACAAGTCGTCCGGCTTGCGGTTAGATGCCTGGAAGGGGCGTGATCTTCCGGGCCGCTTCGGTTGGACGGACGGTCCTGTCCGCATTCTTGGAGTGTGGTTTGGACCCGACCTTCAGCTGGAGAAGAATTGGTCAGAAGTACTAGCAAAGGTCGTTTCTGCCGGTAAGACTTGGAATCGACGGAGGTTGTCCGTGAAGGGCAGGGCGGAGGTGTGTGTCACATACATCTTCCCCCTTGTTCTTTATCGATTGTCAGTACTTCCTCTCTGTAAGGCCCACGTGAAGGCGCTCGAGCAATCGCTATCCTCCATTCTGTGGGGCGGGGGACGCGGTAACAGGGTCGACAGACGAGTTTGCACTAAACGTCCGTGTCATGGGAGGCTGGGAATGCCGCACTTGATGAGTCACATCCGTGCCTCTCAGTTGGCTTTCCTACGCCGCGCATTGACTGGAGGAGATCCGATTCTGGAAGGGATCGTGAGGGACGCCTCTCAACGACAAGGTTTTCATATGGGGCTTGGCGGATATGCCAGACTGCGAACGGTGTGGCCTTGGTCTAGAGGAAACGGCTTCGCACGCCTTCTACCATTGCCCCCAGGTCCGCCCCTTATGGGACCATGTCGGCGAGCTGACGGCTCGTCTCGCTCCCAGACAACTCGTGTCCATCGATCGCGCATACGCGTGTGACAATGTGTCGTCCCTGTATTCCGGGGTGAAACGAATGGTGTTTCTCACGCTGCTAGCCACGGCTCGAATGGTGATATGGACGACGCGAATGGAGGAAGTCTTGCGAGGCAATCGTCTTTCGTATCAGGATCTGATCCGATTCTTTGAGCATCAGCTCAGGATGAAGATTAGAACTGATAGAAAACGATTGCATTCGACAGTCTTTAGCGAAAGGTGGGTAAAAGAGGCGAGCTTGGTTCGTTTGAACGGGGCTAGCCTTGATTTTCTTTTCTAAGTCAACCTAAGTCACATCGGGGTGGCTTCCTGTGGAACCCCCCCCCCCCTGGTTAAGTGTACCTAGCTAATGTGAGTGTGTTCCTAACCTGTTCCCGGTTACCTCCTTTGTTATGATCCAAGTCGAGATTCCCAACCTCCCCAGTTTGTTTTTAACCCCCACCTTTTTTTATCTCGACTGGGTCAGCCTTTCATCCCCCCCCCCATGTTCATGTTATTTTATCTCTTTCCCCACTCCCTTAGCGAGAGCGCTTCTTGATTTTGCCCTCTGGGCAGAATACAGCGGTCTCTCTTCTTTGAGGGTTGGACCGGCCTTACTAACATACATTATGTTTAATTTAAATATTTGTTGAAATTTTTAGTTTGTTTGTGGGTTCATCTCCCTCCCCTCTCATCTTTTCATTATTAGAATATTTAATGTAGTTTATCATCATCAAATGTTCATGGCGTGGGGCCTTCCTTTTTGTAGGTTCCCCTTGTGAGGTTGGGGTATTATGGTGCATGAAGGATCGAACGGCGACGGACGAGTTCTTGTGGTGAATGTGACTATTGTAACGTAGTATAAACGGGTCGCAAATCTGATTAACTAGGTATAGGATAGTAAGTGATGGCCAGCCTCTCCCACTCCCAACACTGGTGGAATAGCTAGCTAAACTGCCCTGCTACTCTCATTAGCCTCCAATTTTGCCCCTTCACTACACTATGATGTATATAATATTCTAATAATCTTTTATAAATCTTCTAATAATTTTCTAATATAAAACGCCATGCTCAGTATACAATATGATTAGTCATACATTGACCGTTTAAGGGACAGATCATAGTTTTTCGGCAGTTGCATTTATTATTTAGAAGATTAACTCTATGGTGTACATTTGACATGCATTTGTTTAATATAATATTTTTTATGTTGAGATATAGATTTATCGATGTTACTAACGCAACTATAGCTGATCTTAACATTATGTTTGTTAAAAATCTTTTTTAGTGTTGGTGAATGCTTAAAGTGATTATGAATTAAATTTAGAAAAAAATCTTCTGATATTCGTTTGAACATTACGATTAAAAGGTAGATCAAATCATAATGTTACGCCTACGGCGTTTCTGTTTATTTTTACTTTCTTTGTTTTTTCTAAATCTAAATTTACTTATTTATTGATTGGTTCTAAAGCTTTTATATATTAAATTTTATTATTAGCAAATATTTCTTTATTGCTGGAGTTGGCAGATAATCTAACTTGGACTGAATTATGTAAATTATCTAGAATTTTAGGATGGTGGTAGATTCTTTACTGATGTATCTTTACTTGTTATATAGATATTTGGTATATGGTTTGTAAAAAGTTAACTCCAAGGTCAAATCGAGAAAATTGATCAGTTTAGCATTGGAAGTAGTGGTAATTATATTTAGCTCGTGACTTTAAAAAAAATTATCAGTTACTTTCTCAATCTATCTATATTTCTTGGACTTCTTTTACGGAGGAGAATTACACCGACATCTCTATCGAGACCGGGTCCTTAATGTCGAAAATAAATCTTAAATCCAAAATAAAAAGATTCCAACAATTTTACATACCTTTGCTGAGTCATATGCTTCCCTAGCAAAATTAAAGTTGGGGCTATTTCTTTTGGTTCACAGATAACTATTAGTTTGTGTGCCTGCTTTATGATTTTGATTTAGCGATCGCTAATAGGACAAGGATAGTAATTCTTGCTAAAGTAAACAAACATTAACAGATTTTTGGTGACAGACGGGTAAAAGTCACAAATATCGAATTGGATGAATGAACATTCATTCTCTCTGTCTCTCTGTCTCTCTCTCATATATATATATATATATATATATATATATATATATATATATATATATATACTTTCTACTAGTATGTTTCGGATGGAGCCTGGTAGGTTTTAGCGTGTCTTTAAATTAGTTCTAATTGAGCTGTGATTGTGAGGTAAGTTGTCTGGGAGTGCTGACCGTGTTTGGAAAATAAAACATTCAAATAACTCTAGATACAGACATAACACAACCCATATATTCAGTTAAAAGTAAAATCAAATCACCCTTGAGAATGGCTAAAAGTATAACCGAAGGCGCTCATAAATGCAGAACTTTTGGACATTTTTTTACACACTTTGTGTCCAAAGAAAAATTAAATTGAAAGCTTAATCGCAGTAACTTGTCAGTCATCTTTAACAAAACATGTGTAAAAGACAGATTGCTGCCTAAATACACAATTTTTAATAGGAAAAACTGTTAAAATTAGTTATTCATGTACGAAGAACATGCTTAAAATTATTGATTCACACAACAAATATATTCTAAATAGATCCAATAGTGTCAATATGAATTCTAGTATGGACCTCCCCTGCAAGTGTAGCAATCGTTGCCCAGTCGAGGGAAAATGTAAAATATCTAATGTCATTTATCAAGCTACTATTTACCCCAAAGAAAATAGATCAAATCACCAGGTTTATATTGGTATTTCTGCGGGGGAATGGAAACAAACATTTTATAACCACACACACTCTTTCTCCAACCCAAGACTGAAACACTAAACTACTCTCTCTAAAAAATTTTGGGAACTGAAAGAGGATGATTTGAACCCTCAAACTGACTGGAAACTCATAGGTTAGGGTTGGGATTAACCCTAGCCCTAACCCATACCTCTAATAACTTTAAAAGTAGATGTAAGTTGTGCCTAGAAGAAAAAATTAGAATGATTAAATTTGAAAATCAGAATATTTTACTGAATCAAAGGAATGAATTAATTTCTAAATGTCATCACAGAATTAAATTTAAACTCATATAAAACATCTTTAACCTCGGATGACAATCCTTTATTGATTACTACATATAGTTAGATTTCCTCCCTGATCACTCTTTTTAAATTACCTTCTCCTCTTATTTAGCTATTAAAACTTTGCATTATGTCTTTTTATGTTATACTCTTATTTACCTTTATTTTATTATGCTTTTTTATTGCTTGCTGTAATTTTTCATGTCTTTTATGTTCTTTTACCTCCCCTTCTTCTCCTTTAATCAATATTTAAGTTATATAATTTTTTTTACTTATTTCTCATCGATATGCTACTTGTTTGGATTCACTTAGGAATCCAATATCGAATTTATTCTTTTTTTAATAGCCGTCCTATAAATTTAGTTTATTTTTAATTTTAGTTTATGTGTGTAGTAAATTTTAGTTTTCCTCCATAAAGAGCTTGTTAAAAGTTAAATTTTAAAAGCCCTTTATTATTTTTAATTGTTTAATTTTTTATTTATTATTTTTTGTTTTTAATTTTTTTTAATTTTATAGCTTTAATTGGTATTGGTATTTTTCATCTAAATTTTCTTTTGTCTATTTATTAACTTTTTTATCTTCCTTATTTTTTTATAATTATCTTATATAATCTTATTTTTTATTTATATCGTACAAATTAGTCTTCTAATTTAATTAATTATTAATTTTCTTTTTTTCTTTCTTTATACCTCATCCTTTTTTAATAATTTTTCATATGGGTTTTTTCATTCTTTTTTTAAAAAACTTTTCATCCACTAATCAATTTTAGTTTTTGATTCCTTCTTAATTGGCTTTTTAATATTATTTATTATTTTTATTGTTTTTAATCCTGTATAATTCCTTTTTTTTCTATATTTTTATTTTAAAATTAAAAAGAGAAACTTTTATTTTAAAATCTCTGTATTAATTTTTCTTTCAAGCTCGTAAGTCATGTTATTTCTTACATTGATTTATGTCAAGGTCAGCCCATGTCTAGACGAATTTGGTGATTATCTCATCTTGATTTGCATTTCCCCTTCTTGATTATTTCTTATTCTCTCTTTTTTTTTCTTTTTCTTTTTTCTTTTCCCTTTTCTCCTTTTTCTTTCCTTATTTTTTTTTCATCTTTCTTCCCCCTCTAATTTTAAATGTTTTTTTTAAATGATTTTTTATTTTTTTTATTTCCGGTCTTTTTTCTATTTTTACAGTCATTTTGATTCAATTTTTAATTTCCATTTTCATAAAATTCCTTGAGTTGAAAAGACCGTTGGAAGGGCGAAATGGCCATTCTTGTGGGGGAGTGATTTTCATCTATTTGTAATTCAATATATATATATGTGCGTGTGTGTGTGTATGTGTGTGTGTGTATGTATGTATATGTATAAATATATATGTATTATATAATCAAATAAATAAATGTACATGTAAATGTTCATGCACTTTGGTGTAAGTAACGCAATACTCAATGCAAAATAACGCCGATACTACGACTCGGAGTTTCATGCAATATGCAATCGTCGGGTACTAAGACCTGATCACAGTCTGGTTAATATTTCTGGCACACGCGATTTCATGGTCTTATTTGGATAAATTATTACTGTTGTTAAATATTTAATTGCACTATATTATAAATTTGAATTTAAATTTCGGTTCAAACTTTCCCCTTAAATTGAAAATTAAAAATTAGAAATTTTAATTTCAGTTTAAAAATGACGTCTACGAACGCTGTTGGTAAACAGACGTTAAAAGCTAAGCGGGGAACTCTTTTGTTTTGCTTAAAAAATAGTTAATGATAAAATTATAATAAAAATAGTTATGCAGTGGTAAAATAATAATAAATGTAATTATAATAATAGTATAATAATAACAGTAGTAGTAGAAATAATAATAAAGTAATATAGTAATAATAATAATCATAATAGGTCATAGTAATAACAATAACAATATGATAATATTAAAAAATATATTAATATTAATAATATAGCAATAATAGTAACATTAAAACTAGTGACGTTCGAAAGTGAGAACTATATTAATCTGGTTAAACGTGCTAAAGTAGGTGTTTATTTCTATGTATACATGTGATCTTTAATTCACTTCCTTTGTTTAACAAATTAGGGTTATGTATATGTTTTAGGACCATTAACTTCTCAGACAGAAGTATATATATATATATATATATATATATATATATATATATATATATATATATCCTCCTCAAAATTATCCCTTTCAGTCACAAACTGGTAAAACGTATAACTATAATTATATATGTGTGTGTGTGTGTGTGTGAGAATTACAATTAATGAGATCCAAACGATTTACCTCATACAGATGATAATTTCGGCCATGAGGAAGGAGTTTTTCCCTGGATTTATCAATACAAATACATTTAGTAAAATGAATAAAACGTTTCTTCGCAGGAAATTTGAAGGGCAAAGGAAGGGAAGAATGAATAAAGAAAAGGAAAAAATAAAAGGAGAGGGAGTAAGAATTGGCTTATAATAGAGGAGGGAGTTATATAGATAAAGAGGGTTAAGGGAGCTAAAGTGGAGTCGGGTACAGGTAAACGCGGCGTTTGAAAATGGACACTGACAGAAATGAAACCTATCAACACCTGAACAGTGTTATATACATCGAGTTACTTTCCCTTGATTGTGAGTACTCCCACTATCACCATTGCCTGCAACCTCCCACCACATAATCACGTGATATATTGTAGTAGTAAAAACTATTGCTTGTAACAGTGTTTAATAAAAGCTTGTTGAGTTCAGACCTATGTCTCTCTTCTCCTTATGTTGTCACTAACTTGTTACTAATATTATCCTTCAACAGCATACACCTGTATCAGCACAAAATAACAAACAGAATGGGAGTAAGAATTTAAAATTAATACTTTTATAAAAAGATGTTAATATTAATCCATTCAATACTATATCTATATAGTAAAAGTTACAGTAAAAACATTTAAGTAAATTATTAATATATTAATTTCATTTAACTATAACCAGTCTTATTATAGCAATATAATATTAATAATTTTCAAATACTAAGTTTATAATTTAAAATATATCATACTTGTACTAATTATTTAAAAATTCTGTAAAGAATTAAATTTAAATTCAATATATAAAAATAACTTAGTATTATAAAAAAAAAGTTAAATAGAAGAAAATTACACATATAGAAAACATAACAGGGAGAGAAATATTTAGATATAGAAGTAAATCCCACATCTCGAAAACAATTTCACATATAAAAAAAAAAATTACATATAGGGAAAATGTCACAATAGAAAAAATCCACATATAAAAATATAAATGAAAGAGAAGAGTGCGAGGTTCGGCTGATACTATGTTAGTTGAAATTTGTTCTTGTGGCGACACTTGAAAGGGGGATTGAAATGATATGTCAGTTGGAATTTTTTTTCCTATGGCAACACTTGTATACCAATTCATTCCTTTTGTTTAGTAGAATATCTTGATTCTTAAATTTAATGATTTAACTTTTTCCTCCAAATATAAATTACATATACCCTTAAAGCTATTTGGAGTCCGCGCAAAAACTATAAATTCTGACTCAATTTAAGGGTCCAGGTCTTTCTCCCACAATTCTTAATTAATTTTGGGGAGAGAGTATTTTGGTGCTTAGTCTTGGGGTGGAAAAAGAGTGCCTGTGATTATAAAGTCTTTTTTCCATTCCCCCGCAGAAATCCCAATATAAACTTGGTCATTTGATTTATTTTCTTTATGGTAAATGGTGGCTTGATAAATAACGATAGGTGTTGTACATTTTCCCTCGACTGGGCAAAGGTTGCTATTTCTACAATTATAAGTGGGCGTGGGTATTAGAATTATTGTTGACACCATTGAATTTGTTAAAGATATACTTGTTGTGGGAGTCAATTACTTTAAACATGTTATTACTACATGAATAACTTATTTTAATGGTTTTTCTATTGAATATCTTACCTAAAGGGTTGTTGTTTTGAAAATGTTTGTTTATAAGTTTTGTGAAAATTTGTCCAATATTAATTCTAGATAATCTACAGAGGGGGGTGGGGGCAATTAATATTTCTTTTTCTATTTTTGTGTGGATTATTCCTCTTCACTGTAGTTATTTGTGGAGTTTAAGTAAGAGAGTTTATGTGCAAAACCACTTTTCTGAATGGTATTTTCGTACAATGCTTTATTCTTATCAAATATATTCTTATTAGATGACAGTTTATTGATTCTAGAACCAACGGTAATTGATATCTGCTTCAAGATGGTATGGGGGTGGTTCGAGTTAATGTTAATATAATTAGGAGTTTCGTGTTACTTGTGGCAAGGTTTAAAGATATTATTATTTAAGTTAAGTGTGATGTCAAGGTAATCAACTATTTTGGTACTCTTACTGTTAAATTACAGAAAAAATCATTAGAACTTTTAAGCTCCTGGGATTCAAGATAATCACTCCAATTACTTCCATGTCTCTGATAATGAAACCCAGATTTATGTGTTCATATGATATCGCCAGCTTATTTACTTGCGTTCCACTTGCTGAGACTATCGATATTTGTGCTGATGCCCTGTATCGTAGTCAATTATTTCCACCTGTTATTCCGGAAGACGTGTTTGTTGAACTGATGCAATTTGCCACGATGTCAGTTGAGTTCAGTTTCGAAGGTATCATGTACAGGCAGATTGATGATGTTTCGATGGGTTCCCCTTTGGGGCCCATCTTAGCAAATATCTTTGTTGGATTCCAGGAAGAGAGTGTACTACTAAAATCTGATAAACCTGACGCTTATTTCCGTTACATCGATGACACTTTTTGTCTCTTCGATAACTAGATTAAAGCGGGCCAATTTCTTGTGTCCCTTAACAATATGCATCCGGCCTTGAAATTTACACAGCAAAAGGAGGTTGATTCATCTCTTCCCTTTCTCGGTGTACTCGTCAGCAGATCTGCGTCGGGTTTTATTACATCTGTCTACTGTAAACCGACGTTTACTGGTTTGTATATCCATTAGGATTCTTTTTATCCGAGGAAGCGCAAAATTAACTTAATGAAGACCCTTACCCATAGGGCTCTCATGATCTGTTCGGACATCAAGTTGGATGATGAACTCAGGTTTATTATTTCTACTCTCTGTAACAATGCCTACCGATTAGGCATTGTTCAAGTAATTATTAAGAACAAAAATGCTGAATTTAACAATGTCAAACCTGCTATAGTAAAAAGATGTTCTGTGTATCTATGCCTTCCTTGGCTAGGTAATATCAGTGATAAGTTTGCCAAGCAGGTTTCTACCGCAGTTCGACATTTTTACTTTGCCGCTAACACTCGTGTTGTTTTTTCTGCCAGACCTGTCCTTCCGTCTGTACGTAAGGATGTTCTCCCGCCACATCATAATAGTACATTAATTTATTCTTTTAAATGTAGTTGCGGTTCGCACTACATAGGGAGAACGACGCAAAGGTTGGATATTAGAATAAAACAACACGTTCCAGCGAAAATCCGAAACCTTAAATACACTCTCTCGGACATTTCAACCAATACATACGGGTCTTCCATCGCAGAACACCTTATAAATAGCCTTAATTGTGCTGTTAGTTTTAGTGGTGACGCTTTTACCATCCTTAGCAAGTCCCACTTAAATTAACAACTGAAAGTGTTTGAGGCCATTTATATTCTAGCATTAAAGCCTTCTCTTTGCAAACAGAAGGACTTTATATTAGGCCTCCAACTAATTACCATTTAAAGATTTTTTCTCCCACCAATACACTTTGTCCATTGTTTTTTTTAATTATATAATTTATTTTATTTACCTCGATTTAGCTCTGTTGGGTGATGTACGAAACCGGTTAGCTAGCCCGTTTTTCATTTTTACTTTTTATTATCATGAGTAGTAATAATAAAACTATTTTTTGTCTATTCATGGCAGTCATAACATTTTGTACCACTAAACATATCTTTATATATATATATATATATATATATATATATATATATATATATATATATATATATATATATATATATATATATATATATATCCAAGTATAGGATTGGTGTATACGGAATAAATTCCAATAACCAACAAATTCTATTCTTAAAAGAGTGCTCAATACAGAGTAGAGCAAATATAATTATTTATTCGAAAATTATAGAAAAATAAATATATACGCATAAAAATAACATCATCTAATATATAAAAAGAAAAATCCTAAACACATAAATATCTCATATATACTTATATACGTATTAGTACACATGTGTACTAATACATATATAAGTATATATGAGATATTTATATTTATTTTTCTATCCATTCCTGTATATCTTAGTGTCCTTTTTCTTTATGTTGTTCATAGACGTATATTTGTTTTTATATTCTACGCATATTAAACTTAATCTATTCAACCATTTTTATCTATATGTCTTTGCCTGTATAAGTTATATTTTAATAGTTTGTTAGAATCCGTTTCCTAACACTTTCAAATTTGAATATTTCTTAGTGGGTATATGTGCTTGTCTTTATCACTGTATGTGTGTATAATCGTTTATATGTGCCTTTCATTGTATGTATATGTTGTCGTTATTTTTAAGGGTCGTGGACATATTTCCTGTCTCGTCGCTTTTTTGCGTGTTTATATATATAAATATGTCTACGTGTTTGTGTATTATAATCTGATTGTGTATGTATTGTCTTTTGCAAGATTTCACCTTCCATTGCCTATATCTGCACTTCAAATGTATCTAAGTTGTAACGGAGTTCAGAGCAGCATTAGCTCTTACTTAATTTCAATAAAAACAAAATAAATAACAAAATTTTTTCCTCAGTTTCTTCTACAAATAACTTCATAATTTTAAACTTAATATAGATTAAATTTAAAATTTAAAATTGGTAATTTTTAATTTTCAATTTTATAGTATAATTTAATATTTATTAGTTAGAATGAATTCTATTTTAGTCTAACCCTAACATTAAAGCATTAAATAATTATTATAACCAAAGTTCGTTGTCAAGTTTTTGAATTCTCATATACTTGTATTTTGATTGGTCATTCCAGCTTATGTAACAGCGTTTCTCCTAGTGAGGGGCGTTTGATTGATTTGAACTTTTTAAAACCCTTTATTCTACATTCAACACCATCACTTGATAAGACGCCAGAAGTGTTGAAACAAAATGACTATTTTTGTAGTGATTTTATAACATATTTATGTTATAATTTTCGAATAAATAAGTATATATATATATATATATATATATATATATATATATATATATATATATATATATATAATTAGTAATTTCGGTATTTGTATGATGTTCATAATAAGTCATCATGTGTTTAAACCTAGAAACCTCAACATTCACACACGAAGAAAACCACTGAACGGCCGCTTCGTCTTTTTCGCGACTCATCAGCAGTGTTCAAGACCGTCCAGTGATTTTCTTCATGTGTTTGTTGAGGATTCTATTTCTAGAAATTATTAATTATGAAAATTATACAAATCCCCAAATTACTAATCAGTTATATAAACGCGTGTTAGATCCAGCTTCTAATGCACTGGACTGAGTGGCTAGGTCAAGGAAGTCGTTGCTCTTGGAGCCAGTGCTGTGGGTTATGTATGCTTGGAGAAGTAACACTACCGGAAATAGGATGAGCTACTCTATATTATGTCTAGTAATATTGTTTCCTCTACACCACCGCGGCCCGCTGGCCCAGTGATATAATGCTACTGTCCAGTGTTTTTGTGCATGTGTGTGCCTTGAGGATTCTCATGAATTATAATATATATATATATATATATATATATATATATATATATATATATATATACACGCGCCACAATGTTATACATTTTTCGTATATATGTGCATATATATGTAATTATATATGTATGTATATGTAAAATGTGTATATATATATATATATATATATATATATATATATATATATATATATATATATATATATATATATAGGTAACTCTACTCGTCTCGAAAAACCTTCGGTTTCTTGATTTGCCAATAACCAAATCAATATCGAAGGAAAAAAAGGTTTTAAAAAAAGAAAGAGCCAGGAACATGAACGTCTGTGGAAAGTAATCGTACAGCTTACAGGTTCAAAGCCCAAAGAAAAAAAACCTCGACACGAGTAAACAACTAACTAAAAAAGTGCTCAATACAGGAGTAGAGCAGACCTAGTTAAACCTAGAGATCCAGACAAACCTACCAAGGTTTCACCTAAGCGGATCGTCAGGGAAATATATTATATATGCGCGGTACTTATTGGAAAGCGCTCAATATCAGTGATAGAGCTAACATATTTAGTTGGATTGATGTGAGTTTGTGACCCTGAGTTTCACGCTCTGACGATCGCAGCACGTTAAACCCAGAGTCACAAACTCACATCAATCCAACTAAATATATATATATATATATATATATATATATATATATATATATATATATATATATATATATATATATATATCCAGAGGCATGTCTATTTAAACATACCATTACTTTCTCTAATGCGGGGAGGGGGCTAGAAAAGGTTCACTAAGCATTGCTGGCTCCTAATCAACTTGGCATCCCTCTGCCTTGTCTAGTTATCCAATAATACAGTCGAAATAATCATTTTAATAGAAATAAAACTCGTAAACTTGTTAACCTCGGGTCTTGGAGTGTAAGAACCCTCAAAGGCAATGATTCTTTTCCAGAGCGTAAAACGGCCCTCATCGCTGATGCATTAAGTGAGCATAATATCGAAATTGCTGCTCTCAGTGAGATTCGTTTTGCAGGCACCTTTCAACTTATTACAGGATATATCTTTTTCTGGATTGACAAAAAGATCCCCGCCTATCGGGTGTAGGCTTTGCCATAAAATCAGACATTGCTAAATCCCTGTCATCTCTTCCAAAAGGAATAAATGATCGCAAAAAGAATAAATGATAGCCCTAGAACTTGACAATAATTCTTCTGACACTCTCGTGGGCTGTTATGCCTCAAGCATTAACACCCCTGTGTCGGAAATTGATGGCTTTTATGATCATTTGCAAAGTTCCACATAGAGACAAACTTGTCCTTATGGGAGACTTTAATGCACGGGTTGGTGCTAACCATCAGACATGGCCTTGTGTCCTTGTCACTCACGGGGTCGGGAGTATGAATTCTAATGGGCTACGATTTCTTTCTCTCTGCCAAGAATTCGATCTCACCATCACCAACACACGTTATCAGCAGTCCAAACATCACAAAACGATTTGGATGCATCCCAGATCCAAAGATTAGCATATGATTGATTACACTATCACCAAGAAACGTGATGCAAAAGATTTCAATATCACCCGCTCTTTCCACAAGACTTGCTATCTTTCAAAATTATTATGTATTACTACGCAGCAAAGCATCCTTTCGACTCGTACGCAAGAAACCTCTCGATAAAACTACAGTTCCTAAACGAATCAGCATATCACCCCTGAGTTCTGATGTTAAGAAGAAAGAACTCTCTGACATACTCTATTCGAGGCTTGATTCAGTTGTGATCTCAGAAGACATTGAATCCTCCTGGAAATCTCTCAGAGATGCCATTTATTCCAGCTCCCTTGAAGTTCTAGGACTTTCCATAAGGGAGCATCAGGACTGGTTCGATGTAAATGATACTCATGTTCAACATTTCATCAAGAAGATGCACGATTCACACAAAATATTCTTAAACAACAAAAACTGTCCATCAGAAAAGCTCATATATAAACAGTGTAAGCAGGAAATGCAAAATGCTCTCAGTAAAATAAAAGAGTCCTGGTGGTCTGCTAAGGCTGTGGAATTCCAGGCGGCTGCTAACAAAAAAGATTCCAAATCATTCTATGAAAGCCTTAAAAAGGTGTATAGCCCACAAGGAAATAGAATTTAATTTGTTCTGACGTCTGAGGGTAACATACGCCATACAAAGAAGAATTGTATTACGATGGAAAGAAGATTTTGAAAGTATCCTTAACTCCACCTCTGCCATCGATGATAACGTCATTGCTTCAATTCACCAGCGACCAGAAATTCCGCAATAGTGTTTGGAGCTATGCTTAAACGAAATCCAGGATTCTGTCAAGCAATTGTACTCGAACAAAGCCACTGGCAAAGATGCTATTGCTCCAGAAATTTTTAAATATGTTGGGAAGACTCTGGTTAAGAAACGCCTTGAGGTTTTAAAGTCATATGAAAGGTTGGTTCTGTTCCACAGGACTACAAAGATGCTTGCATAAAACATCTGTTTAAGAACAAAGGCAAAAAGGTTGTATGTGATAATTCCCGTAGCATTTCACTTCTAAGTATAGCTGGCAAAATTCTCGCTCGTGTTATTCTCAACATAATAATCAAATATCTTATTGACGCCATCTATCCCGAATATCAGTGTGGCTTTCCTTCAGGTCGTGGAACAATTGATATGATTTTTTCACTTCGTCAGGTTGCTGAGAAAGTTTGCGAGAAAAACCATGAAGTCTATACCATCTTTATCGATCTGCCCAAAGTGTTTGACACTGTAAACAGAGGTGTCCTCTGGAAACTACTCAAAAAGCTTGGCATACCTGAAAGTATGCTAAATATCATCATCTCATTTCATGAAGGAATGAAACCATCTGTTCTATATAATGGGGAGTTTTCAGAAGCCTCCAATGTAACAAATGTCACAAAACAAGGTTGTGTCATGTGTCACGTAACCTCTCCGAGTGGGGCTCAATCCCGGCGAGAGTGGCAAGTATTAAGTCACAACCTTTATATTTATACCCACCGCCCGGACAACGACAAGTGAATTGCTGATATCGGGTTGGACAATTTTATGGGATGTCACTCCACCACAAGTGAACAGGGGAAGATACAACACAACATTCGAGCGACCAAAACGAAGATACCACAAAACACGCGATTAAAAGTATAATCTCCTTTTATTAATAAACCCTCTCCCTCCCCCCCTCCACCACCAAAAAAAACAAGTAAGCGGAAATAAAACTGACTGAGCATAAAAGAACAAAATGTTCATATCTCAACAACTTGGGGGTAATTCACCTAATTTTTGTCTGGAAAGATGTGTGCGATGAAATTTTCTTTAAAATGTTTGTGTGTGCATTCTACGGGCTGGGTGAAAAGAAAAAGAAAAGTCTCTCTCTCTCTCTCTCTCTCTCTCTCTCTCTCTCTCTCTCTCTCTCTCTCTCTCTCTCTCTCTCTCTCTCTCTCTCTCTCTCTTACACTTACAATTTATCTCTCTCTATCCTTTTCTTTTTTTTGTCTTTTCATGATATTGCTGTTTCTCAGACGATTAATTCTTTTTGGCGCAAAGTTCTTTCTCTCAAAATCCCTTTTTTTCTATTGCACGCTTATCTTGTTATTCTTTATTTTATAACTTGTCGTATTTCTCATCGAGAACAAAATGGGTTACTGAGGTCGACTTCCTCATTGTCTTTCCTATTTTCCTGTTTTCCGTTCATCAATTTCAAGTGTAGCAATGCATGGCCGGGGCAGATTTTTTTCTTTTTCCTTTCTTCGTATATCTTCTATGCTTATCATTAAACTCATTTTTGTTCTTTCAGTTTCAATTCTGGTTTAACCTGCCATATTCTTCCTTCCTTGTAATCTGATTCAAACTTCTCAGGATTACTTCCTTCAATACATTTGTTCCATTCAGATTCTGTTTTCACCGTCAGTTAAGAAACAAAAGGGCCAAAGTTTCTTATATTTTTCTGACTGTTTTCGTAAGCTCCCCACATGAATTGGCTTGGGGTGTTAGCTTACATTATTCGCCAAATAACAGACACGTCTTTTTCCGACTAGAATTTTCGGCCAACTAAATTTACAATAAATTTCTCCCCGTGGTCTCGGAGTTCACGCCGTTTCGCACCGTACGAGCTGTTTTCCGGCTTATTACTATTAATAACAAGACCGTTTCAACCGCGAATCGACCCGCACGCGACCTTGAAACACTTTAATTTCCAAACGTCTCGTCTATATCCGCTGGTTCGAGGGAGAGAGGGAGACAGATATTCTACTTTTGAAGAAATATGAATTTGACCAGTCCCAGGGTCCAAATTCGTAATTTTCGCTCTTTTCTTTTCGGTCATGCTGCACCATGCTTTTAGTGATCTTGACATGGGTGTGAAATTTGAATTCCTCACAACTGGCAGCCTCTTTAACCATCAACATTTTAAATAAAAATTGCTGATTTGAGCAAGCATTATTGGGGATCTTTTATTTGCTGATGACGCTACGATCATGGCCACCACAAAGGATAAGCTCAAGCACTCGTCAATCGTTTTTCCACCGATTGCAACGCATTCGGATTAACTATAAGCATAAAGAAAACTGAAGTTGTCCCTCAACCAAGGCCTACACCTAAGCAAGTCAAATGTGTGAAACAAAAACTACCTGCCCATACCTTTCCAATCCTTCCCATTACTGTTGGCCGCAAACGAAAATCTTTGACTATTGAGAAGTCTATTGCTGATTTGAGCAAGCATTATTCGTGATCTTTTGTTTGCTGATGACGCTGCGATCATGGCCACCACAATCGAAGAAGCTCAAGCACTCGTCAATCGTTTTTCCGCCGATTGCAACGCATTCGGATTAACTATAAGCATGAAGAAAACTGAAGTTGTCCCTCAACCAAGGCCTACACCTAAGCAAGTCAAATGTGTGAAACAAAAACTACCTGCCCATACCTTTCCAATCCTTCCCATTACTGTTGGCCGCAAACGATAATCTTTGACTATTGAGAAGTCTATTGCTGATTTGAGCAAGCATTATTCGTGATCTTTTGTTTGCTGATGACGCTGCGATCATGGCCACCACAATCGAAGAAGCTCAAGCATTCGTCAATCGTTTTTCCACCGATTGCAACGCATTCGGATTAACTATAAGCATGAAGAAAACTGAAGTTGTCCCTCAACCAAGGCCTACACCTAAGCAAGTCAAAGGTGTGAAAAAAAAAAACAGCGATGATACACCCTATATATATGTGTGTGTGTGTGTATGTCTCTCTCTATATATATGTCTGTATACATATGTATATATATATATGTATGTATATCTACACACACACAGATACATACACGCGCGCGCGCACACACACACACACACACACACACATATGTATATATATAGTAGATACTGAAGTCTACACCCAGAGGACACAGTCTGTCAGGCCGGATATTTATTGCACAAATTTACAAATACGCCAAAGGGCAAAATGGGGAAAGTGGGGCTGGTCCTCACTTCTCCTATCAATAACTTAACTTGCCTCAGTCAATAACCCAGTCGTTTGTATAGTGTCCTTTCACCAAAATATCTCATCTGCACAACACTACCTTACACATACACCATAATGTCAGATTTGTTCTAAGAATGCTTACCTAATCCCATATGTACAGTTTTTGTGCAGGGCTGGGTTGATAAACTCCCCAGTGTTCATGATGTAACAATATTTACCCAACTAAATAAAACAGTGTTAGTAATGGAACGCCCCACAATCTAATCTTGACAAAGATAACAGTTAACTGGACGAAAAATACCGTGGGATTATTATAATTACTCATCCTCGAAACGAAAGACATCCCACATTCACCAGAGAACTGCAATCCCTGTTACCTAAATGGGTGGGTGAAGAGGAATAAACCAAAAATGAAAGGATGGCAAAAATAAAGGTGCCAATGAACATCCATACCCTAGCTAAGTTTAATTCCGAGAATTAAACCAAAAAAAATCAACCTATGCTAATCTGTCACTGGATTGGGAGGTGCCTTGTTTTTTTTTGCTCGACTATTTATATATATACAGGTCAATGATGCATTGTGGGTAATTTATTGTATTGCATTTTTGGTAGTCTATTGTATTATTCTAACGGTTATTATGGTGGGCGTTAAGGGTTTCGAATTATTCTAGGGGCTATTGAGCGAGAATAATTGTGGATCTGAATGCAGTTTATTTGGCTATTTCTAATGTTGCTAGTTAATTTTTTTATCTATTATTTATTATTTTATTGTTGGTTGTCTTTACTACGTTTTCTTGTGTTTATCTGTGCGTACCTGGTTTGTTCATTTGTTTGTTATTAGTTTTATTATTTATTTATTTAGATTAATTTGTTTTACTTGTTTTTGCTTATTTTTATTTATTCTTGTTCGTTTACAGTTTACGATTTTTAAGTAACGTAGAAAAAATTGTATTCGTGTTTGCATGTTGAGATGAGTTCTGATCGTTTATTTTGTAGATTGTTTTGCTCTAAAGAGTTAATTATAGATATTTTTTCTACAGTTTTTGGGATGATTATTGTGGGCTGATGTTGTTTTCCTTATTTTGCAAGATATTTTTGGTGTGACTTGGTTTTACTTTTTATTCTCCCAGATATGTTTAGAAAACATTGTGCTGTTTGCGTATTTACTATTTGTAAAAGATGTTTTGTGTGTGTAGTTTCTTTGTTTCCATGTTCCTTCGGTTACTCCTATGTATATTTTTTCTTCGTTATCTGCTGATTTTACAGTAACTTTTACATTGTTTTGCAAGTAATTGCCGTTTAAAGGACATCCGTTCTTTGTTCTACTGTTACACGTGGGTTTAATTTATTCAGGTGGTTTGTTCGTTGCTTTCATATTGTCTTTTTTTATTATTTGTATCATATTCTAGTTGCAATTGCAGTTGATTTTACTGTGTTTTGTTGAATATATTGTGGAGAGTGCTTGATGGGAGGAAGTGACTGAGTGTGAGTTTAATTAATATTTTTTCCTATGTTTGTTTTTACGTTTTTGTTGTACGGTGGGTTGAACTATACGATGTTTCTCTTCTTGTTCTTTTTTAGCTGTGTTGTGGTTTCTGTGTGGTTTATATATACCTTTTTTTAGGTTGAAGTTGACATCTAGAAAATCTACTTCGTTTAGGTTAGTTTTTATGTCTATATTGAATCCCATACTTTTGAAAATTTTTATGATTTTTTTCTAATTTTGACTGTGTTTTGCTTGATACAGTTTTTTAAGAATATGAGAACGTCGTCCCTGTAGACACCTGTATAATTTTTTATCGATGATTTTACTTAATTCGTGTAGAAAATGTATTCCTGTCAGCCCGCAGGTCTCTGCACCGTGAACGTTTCCTATTGTAGTGTCCCCTTCTTTCTTATCCATGCGTTTTCATTATCGAATAATACTGATTTTCGAGAGTGTATAAAGAATTTTGATTCGTTTGTGTTTATTTTTATGTGTTCTTGAGCTAAGGAAATGGCCTTATCTAGCATGGGTTTTGCTATACAAGGATAGAATTCTTTTATATCTAGATGTATAAATAGACAATTATGTTTGTTGTTAGGTTTCGGAATCAGGGATTTACTCCTAACTCCTTCCTTAGCTCTTAATTAATTCTTTCAAGCATCATTTTCCATATTTCAACTAGTTCAAATTTGGTTGGGTTCATGAGTCTGCATGTTGGGTTTGTTTTGATATATATATATATATATATATATATATATATATATATATATATATATATATATAATGCTGTGGTCCTTGTGTTATGTGTTTTGTCAATGGCCTCACTAATTCTGTGTGTAATGGTAGTTAGGATATCAGCAGTGGATCGGACTGATCGAAACCCATACTGCTCGTTGCACAAGAGGCTGTTCCTGTCAAGGTGCTCGACGCTCCTCTTATTGATTGAGGCCTCAAGAAGCTTACTGGTTATACTGAAGAGAATAATGGGTATACTGGGAAAGGGTCGGTTGCCCGCGTTCTTGAAGACCGGGCATACGCTTGCCATCGTCCACATGCTTGGGGAAGATTCTTCCTTTAAGCAGTGGTTACATAACTTTGCTAGAATCGGAAATAATTCTGGCTTTTTTGTGGTCGTGGACTTTCATAAGTCTAGAGACTTCTCTTGCTGAAATGAGTATATTACTGAGACGTGGGAAGTTGTGGAGGGAACATCCTTTCTTATCTAACGTTGACTTTAAAGCAAAGATCGAGGCGAAGAGCTTCGCCTTGTCTATCGAGGAGGATATAACCTCGGGACCATTTATAATAATATTTGCTTCTGTTCATAATTTAGTTGATCTTCCAGAATTCGTGAGATCAATTTTGTTTATTTTCAACCTTGGCCTGAACAGATCGCGCGTAACTGTACTTCGTGTTTTCCAGGACTCTCTTACAGCGATTGCGGGTAGTTCTGAAAGTAAGAGCCATACTACACTGATCCTTGCGATAGATTTTGAAGTAGTGAGCTATGGCTGCAGCGCATTCATGGGTAAACCAAGGCTCACTGTTTGGTTTTTGTTGGAATTTTTGTGAGATATAAAACACTCCATTCCAGAAAGGATCCATTCGGAGATTAGGGTAGCAGTTTTAAGGGCAGCATGTTTGAAGAATACCGAAAGCTGTCCCAGTCTAACTCTGCATAGCGAAAGACCGTTCTATGGAACGGTAAATCAGGGGATGTCATAGGTTTGGGATCAATCTGGTATTTTGGTGGTCAATAAGGTAGCTAGTGACTGTTTTGCATTGTTGAGTTCTTTAATGAAAAGTAGATCACCAGATTAGATTATTTCTTTCCAACGTAAATAATAACGATACTGAACACACAGAAAAAACAATAACATAAACATCTTCTACAAAAGTCAAATGCACGGCAACAATAAGCAAAATGAATCCTCACTAAGAAATATCATAAAGAAATACACTACCCCAGTTGAAACTAACAAAAAAAAATTAATTATCTGTTACAAAAAATTTAAAACAGATAATATTATCTTAAAAAATAACAATACACCTGCATAAACAAAATTAAAAGAACATTATTTACATGTTCAAATGCCTCGCAAGATATTGTGTTTGTAATCAAATCAAACTTTTAATTACATCGGTCAAACTACTACATGCCTATCCAGAGGACTTAGATTACACCTGTCCGACCACGTCTCCATTAGAACACATTTAAACACACACAAACCTTCCAGACTCCGTCTGAAACATACTAGTAGAAAATATAACCTCATCCACATGTAAAAAAAATTAAATAATGGAAGCCCTAGTAATGAAAAAGAAAAAGCTAAAACTCAATAAAATTAACTACGAACACGGCCACAATGTGCTGACCGTGTTTGGAAAACAAAATATCCCTATAAGTCTAAATACATGCACACAGCCCATACATTCAGTTAAAAAGTAAAAATAAAATCATCCTTGATAATGGCTAAAAGTATAGTCAAAAGCGGTCAGAAATGCAAAACATTTGGGCGGTTTCTAAACACTTTGCGTCCAGAAAAGAAAACACTTGTACAAACACAAGAAAAATTAAATAAAAAGCCTAACCGCAATACTTTGTCAGTCATCTTTAATGAAACATATAGAGAAGAGGGATTGCTGACTAAATACACAATATATATATATATATATATATATATATATATATATATATATATATATATATATATATATATGAAGAAAGATAGTCTTAAGATGTGCTATATTTATGACGTAAAGTGCTCAATATCAGAGACAGAGCGTGTGTAAATATAAAAGTGAACATAGAAGTCAACACTTAGAGGTGGCCTGACGATTGCATCTAGCATGAAACAGAATGTCGCCTTTAAGTGTTGACTTCTATGTTCACTTTTATATATATAAGAAAGAATACTACCCTCGACAGAAGTTATCATAAAACTCATGGAACATATTCTTACATTGAATACTTTCAATTTCAATGGAAAACACTACCCATAAGTAAGAGGATATGCCATGGGTATCGTTGAAGCTCCATCATATGCCACAATCTTCACTGGAAAATTTGAGGAGACCCATATTTCTCCCTTCATCGGTAGCGACTGCATATTCTATGCAAGATATATCGATATCTTCTTCATATATACGGGCAATGAGGAGAAACTTAGTAACCCTCATTTTAATTTCAAACATTTTCTTGAATTTCATTGGTTGTTAAATATAAAATAAGCTTCGAGAAATTTCCATAACAAAACAATCAAATTTTGTGCAAAAGTAGGCCCAGCCGAATGTAAAAAAAAATCTTTCTCAAATTCATCCCTAATTTAAATGTTTCAAGAAATCCTATTGACTAAAAAAATAAAAAATACAACATTCGCCCACGCATTTCTCAGAAAAATTTGCAACAGCTACCAAGCCCCATTGAGCCGAATTGGTCGTTTAAAAAACTATAAATAGAAACGGCGAACGAATTTTCGTCGCATTTGCGATTCACACACTATTGAAAACAACAACTGTAGAGGGGAAATCAGTTGAGGACCCTCGAAATTTCCTAGATGCTCCCGGGGTGGTCATCTGTGTGTGAGACACTGGTGGCTATCTCAAACTATGGGACCATCTATTCGACGCCAAAGAAGCCTTCCCCAACATTCGAATGTTCGAATTAGAGAACTCACACTTGATGTCGAAACTAGGTACAGGGAGCCTAGGATAATCCGTCGGGGTCCTTACTAGCGCAGATTTTCGTCCTGTATGTGAATAGGTGAATTGTCTTTTTCTTTCTTTTCCGATTAAAAGATTATTAAGATAGCCAGCCTGAATGCGAACGGCCTGAGGGATCGGGGTACGGCTGCCCGCCTGCTTCGTGACCTCTCGTCGTTTGATGTGGATGTCGCCGCGATCCATGAGACCCACTTTGTTTGCAACGTCGATTCCTGTGTGCTGTCTAAAGACTTTGTCTTCTATTCAGCATATGGGGACCGACTGGCCAGAGGGGTCTCTTTGCTGGTTAGCCGTACCCTGGACGCAAAGGTGGACCTTGTGTATACCGATGCCGAGGGCCGGTTGATCACGGCCGATGTTACCGTGAAAAGTGGTTCGTTCCGAGTCGTCGCGGTTTATGCGCCCAATGATCGTGTCTTGTTTTTTCGGCGGTTGGGATCGTTCCTGGTGGATTCAACGCGCCTTGTCTTAATGGGGGACTGGATGTCGTCCTGAACCCCAAGTTAGACAGGGGGTGGGGAGCTAGCGAGAGGAAGGGAGATCGTAGCCTGGTTGATCTGATCAACGAGTTTGGTATCCTTGATAGATACTAGGTCGATCACCCCAGGGGGAAGATGTGGACTTGGGCCTGTAGGTGACCGTTTACCCAGGAGGTTAGCTAACTGGATAGTATGTTAGTTAGAGGAGCCGGCGTAGACCAGTTAGATTTTCCCACGTTCCACTGGCTAGGCTATTCGGACCACAAACTCGTTTGTGCCAGGATGACGTTAGATCGTAGGCCTAGAACGGCTGGCTACTGGAAGTTCATTCTGTCCTTACTGGATAGGCGGGACTTTCGGGAACAGTTAATTAACCTAGTGCAGCGGGAGCTAGTGAGGGCGGTTATCGGGAAAAGGTGGTGGAACAGACTTAAGGATAGTGTTATGTCCTTCACCACTGAGTTTAGCAAACGACTCGCTAACAAGGTGAAGGCTCTTAGTCTTTCCCGGGTGATGACTGGGGGGATCCCCTAGAGATAGCCTTAGCTAGGGAGGCTGTGGAGCGTTCGAATAGCGAGCGATACATAGGCCAGATAATTAGGCATAGGTTAAGCAAGATGTCTTCCGAAGCGGTGAATAGGGGCGCAGATTTGCGCAAAGAAGAAATCCGTCGAGGTTCCGATCGTTACATTCGTGAAGTCAAAACCCCGGAGGGGCACACTCTTCGAGCCACTGACGACATATCGGCAGGATTTCGAGAGCCAGTTTACCAAGGAGCCTGGTCTCCGGGACGAGGAGTTTCGTAGCTATTTGGATGACTTTCCTCGGCTTTCGCCGACTGAAGCGGCTAGCTGCGAGGGGGAGATCACGGAGGGCAAAGTCTACGCGGCATTGAAGAAGGTCGGCGAAGGAAAGTAGCCCGGTCTGGATGATTTGCCCTATGAATTGTACTTGAGGCTGTTGCACATGTTTGTCCCGATTTTGGCTATCGTGTTCAACAACTGTTTCCGACAGAAGTCCATCCCTGGCTGGTTCACCAGTGATGTGATCACGTTGTTGAAAAAGGGCTAGGGTGTTTGGGGGGCATTAGATGACTATAAGCCCATAACTCTGCTAAACACAGAGTTAAAGATTTTGGCCAAAATCCTACAGGAGCGTTTGCAGTCAGTTGCCGAGTATCTGTTGGGTCCTGAGCAGACTTGTGCTATGAAGGGCCGAATAATTAGAGCAACCTGCATCTGATCCACACGATCATAGAGGGTATAAAAGACGACGATGAGGCCACGCTGATCAATTTGAATCAGTCCAAGGCATTTGATAGTGTTGACCATCACTACCTTGCTGTTGTCCCGCAGGCCGCCGGAGTTGCACCCGACTTCCGCCGCTAGATTAGCCTTCTGTATCGCTCCCCCAGTGCTGTGGTACAGGTGAACGGGAAGATGTCGGGCGTTTTTGCGCTGTCTCGGTCGGTTCGTCAGTGTTGTCCACTGTTTTGCTTTGGCGTTGGAGCCTCTCTTTAGCCGGCTGAGGGACAGGGCGTGCAGTCCGGCCCTACGTGTAATTGCTGTCCCTGGAGGGGCTTTTGCCAGGGTTTCTGCGTACGCCGATGACGTATCTACTTTCGTGTCGTCCCGCAGCGACATTGAGGCGGTACTGAAGGCGCTCGATCGGTACGAAAAGGTGACAGGGGCCAAAATTAACCACGACAAGTCTTCTAGCTTGCGGTTAGGAGCCTGGAAGGGGATCGATCTTCTGGGGCCCTTTGGTTGGACAGATTCTTGGAGTGTGGTTTGGACCCGACCTCCAGCTGGAGAAAAATTGGTCAGGAGTACGGGCGAAGGTCGGCGCGGTCGGTGAAACTTGGCACCGAAGGTGGTTGTCCGTGAAGGGTAGGGCGGAGGCGTGTGTTACGTCTTCCCGATTGTCCTTTACCTCGTGGTCGTATTTCCTCTCTGTAAGGACCATAAGAAGCCGCTCGAGCAATTGCTATCCTCCATTTTATGGAGGGGACGCAGTCATAAGGTCCGCAGAGAAGTCTGTGCACAACTTCCGTGTCATGGTGGCTGGGAATGCCGCACTTAGCGAGCCACAAACTCGCCTCGAGGTTGGCTTTCCTACGCCGCGCATAGAAAGGAGATTCAATTATGGCGGGGATTGTGAGGGACGCCTTCCCTTTCTATACAATTAGTCCCCCCATCTCGCGGGTTGAATGCCGTCGTAAACCCCGAGATCAATCGGTTTTCCTTCGCGAGTGTCGATACGCCTTGACATTGATTCCTCGGTCCAGTGACCTTTCACAGCCTAAGAAGGTCTTCTGTCGTTATCTAGTGGAGGGGGCCGTGAAGGATTTTCTATGTGGGCAGCTCGACATTACGAGGTAGGAGTTTCTCTCCCTCTGCTCTTGGGTGCCAGCGGCGGATTACCTCAGCAACCCTGAGTTTTCGCTTACCTGACGACTGTCTCGGAATAGGCTATCTCTCAATGACAAGGCCTTCATATGGGGCTTGGCGGATTTGCCAGACTGAGCGATGTGACCTTGGCTTAGAGGCTTCACACGCCTTTTACCATTGTCCTCAAGTCCGCCCCCTAATGGATCATGTCGGTGAGTTGACGACTCGTATTGCTCCCGAAATGCTCGTGCCCATTGATCGTGCATACGCGTTTGACAATGTGTCGCCCCTGTGTTCCAGGGTGAAATGGATGGTGTTTCTTACGCTACTGGCCACGGCCCGAATGGTGATTTGGACGACGCGACAGAAAGTCTTGCAAAGCAACCGTCTTTCTCATCAGGATCTGATCCGATTCTTTGAGCATCAGCTCAAAATGAAGATTAGAACTGATAGAAAACGCTTGCATTCGACAGTCTTTAGCGAAAGGTGGGTGAAAGAGGCGAGCTTGGTTTGTGTGAACGAGACTAGCCTTGATTTTCTCTTTTAGTTCAACCTACGTCACATCGGGGTGGTCTCCTGTGGATCCCCCCGGTTAGGCTAGACAAGCTTTGTGTACCTAGTTAATGCAAGTAAATGTTGTTCTTGGCCTGCTCCCGGATGCATCTTTGGTTATGATCCAAGTTGAAATTTCCAACCTCCACCAGTTTGTTTTAACCCCTCTTTTTTCATCGTGGCTATGTCAGCTTTTATATTTCCCATATCCGTATATATTTTCTCCTCCTTCTCTCCTTAGCGAAAGAGCCTCTTGATTTTGTCCAATGGGCAGAATACAGCGACCTCTCTCTTTTCGAGGATTGGACGGGACATGCTAACATCAGTTATGTCTAGTTTGTTTTGCGTTGATATTTAGTTTGTTTTGGGGCTCATTCCCTCCCCTCTCATTCTTCATCCGTAAATTTTTATATATATTGTATATATTTTATTATCATACAATTTTTAAAACATGTAGTGCGTTTTCTGTAGGTCCCCCTGAGAGGATGCGGTATTAGGGTGGAGGAAGGATTTACTGGTGACTGATGAGTTCTTGTGGTGAATGGGCAAATTGTAACGAGTGAATGGGTCATAAATCAGATTAGCTAGGTATAGGATAGTCAGTGTGGACCAACCTCAACCCCTTCTCCCTTTTCGGCCTTGTGCCATAATTGTATTCTTTACAATAAATAAATTTGACATTCACACACATAAAAGATATACACGTGAATTATGCATCTGAGAGATGCCAAAGAAACAAACTTCCTTTATGAGAGATTAGAAAAATTTACACAACAAACTTTTTCACTCGATATCTTTCATAGAAAAAACTTTTGTCTAAGTTAAATTCAACCTTTAAATCAAAGGCAGACAACCTTTTCGACACTGAACATTTCCGAAACAGCAAAGAACTTTTCCTCTCAAATATACTTTTACACACATCATTACAAACAAAGAAATTGTAAATTGTGTATATAAAATTTAATTTGTTGTTTCAAACATGTATTTTTTGTTGTGATTGAATATCGTTGCCATTTGGCCATTTCTTATAATTTATGTTTGTGGATATTGCATATTTTATTTGCAGCACAATCTTAAATATTCACGCAGCCTTCCTAGATCCACTACATAAATTTATTGGTAACCCCGACGTTTAAAATTTTTTGTACTCCTTCTACCAGAATTTATTGGTTGTCCTTTTTGCTATTTTTACAGCACGTCACATAACTTCACAGTCAACGAAATACGCAAATGTGATTGAGAAACTTCCTACAGATATAGCTGCCGAAATATCCGACCTCCTGACGGATATGCCTACTGATAAACCGTACGACAAGCTAAAAGATGTTATACTTCAGCGAACTGGACATTCAGTTGAACATAAGCTGAAAGAACTATTCACAAACATTTTATTCGGGGACAATAAACCTTCACAGCTTCTCCGACGAATGAAAATTCTACTCGTTAATAACTCCATGTCTGACAAAATCCTGAAACAACTTTGGCTAGAAAAACTGAAACCCCACGTGGTTCAGATCATAGCTTCTCTACCCGAGGATAGTGAATTAGCCAAAATAGAATTCTGAACCCGCTACCCCAGTTCTTTCAGCAATTTCTTCCATTACCGAGCCTGCAGACTCGATATCTACACTAACCAACCAAATTTCTAAGTTGACATTACAAGTTCGATATATTTCTCAGCAGATGCAGCGAGTGAGAAGTCAATTTCAGCATAAGCAGTACCACGCAACCGGAAGATCCGCTTCCCGTTACCGTCAAAGCAGGTTCGGGCGGGAGTGTTGGTACCATAAAAGCTTTGGACGGCGAGCATTTAAATGTATTAAACCATGCAATTTCCTTCAGTCTACACATTCGGAAAACGGGTATCCCGGCAGCCATTAAAGGCGGAATTAGCTGCTGGGACGCAAACTGCCAACCGCCTATTTTACGTTACTGACCGTAATTCAAAACTTAACTTTTTGGTAGACACTGGAGCACTAGTAAGTGTTATACCACCAACACGGTCTATGATGCCTGCAACCTCTTATTTGCAACTACAAGCGGCGAACGGAACTAAGATTCAAACCTTCGTAAAAAAAATTACTCATTCTGAATATTGAACTACGACGACAGTTTTCCTGGAATTTTGTAATAGCCCAAGTTGATATACCAATATTAGGTGCTGACTTTCTTGCACACTTCGCTCTACGAGTGGATATGGCGTGAATATGGCGTGAATTACTCGCAATTTATTTGTCTATTAAACACTTTCGACATCTGCTTGAAGGCAGAGAATTTATCACTTTTACGGACCATAAACCTCTCGTCTGTGCATTACACTCTAAATCGGACAAATACAATCCGCGCGGCATAATACATTTAAACTATATTTTACAATATACTACTGATATAAGATACATTAAGGGTGACAGCAACATTGTCGTTGATACTTTGTCACGCACGAATCTAAATTCTGTTAACTCCTTGAAATTGAATTTCAGTAGCATTGCCCGTGAGCAACAATCGGATAGCACATTCGACAAAGTTAAAAACTCAACGTCACTGCTGCTCGAGCAACATCCGCTTCCTTTCAGCGACGAGATTATATTTTGCAATGTTCCACTAAACATCCTCGTCCGTATATTCCACCTACTCTTCGACGTTCTGTTTTCTAGCATTTTCACTCTCTTTTTCACCCCGAACATCGAGCTACTTATAAATTAATTTCCTACCGTTTTGTCTGGCCTAATATGTCAATCGACATCAGGAATTGGACCAAAACCTATATAAAATTTCAGAGCTCAAAATAACTAAGCATACCAAATCATCCCTTGGTACCTTTTTACCACCGGACTGTCGTTTTTCCCACATACATGTTGATTTAGTGGGGACTCTTCAAAAAGTTAACGGCTACAAATATGTCGCAGTTAGCTCCTCCTCATTTCCTTAATCCTTCAACAGGGGTCTCTCTCCCACGAGTATAAATACTAGCTGACCTTTCGCCTCTCTCTCTTTTTACGGCTTACGCACACGTGCGGCCAGCTGTCTCGACTCAGGCCTCGGGCCGCAACCTCGCGCGTGAGGCGAGGTAAAAAAAAATTTCTTTTTTTTTTACTTATTCCAATATGTGACCTCTCACACATACAGCGTTTCCAATATTCTGGGAACACGCTAAAAACAATATACGCGTTCGTACGGACACTCAACACACTCACCATAACTTCTCCATACAACACTCTGTAACCCTTCATGTCATTGTAATTTGTTATTAATATATATTTGTTTGCATACATGTATATCGGTTTTGTTTGTTTCTTTATCTTCTTTGGACTCCATTAAATTCCAACATTCCTATGTAGTTGGACCGGCCAGCGGGAAAATTTAACCCAGAGATCATCATCCTCATTCACAGGTGGTTGGAATGTCGAACTGAACTCTTTATTTCGCTCACTGGGGTAGACTGTACTAGTTCCACGTGCCATGTCTAATGGATGTCAGTTATCAGGGGAATTAACAGGAGATAACTGATAACTGTTAATTCCCCTGATAACTGACATCCATTAGACATGGCACATGGAACTAGAACAGTCTACCCCAGTGAGCGAAATAAAGGGTTCAGTTCGACATTCCAACCACCTGAAGAAGGCCGGAGAGTACAACGGCCGAAACGTTATAATAAATATGGCGACAAAGATGAGGACAATATTCCGTATAATGTAAATAGTGTCTTAAAGACGGATTTGAATTGTGCAGCATTGGAAATAGTTTACGGCACTGCTTTATTACCTGGACAAATGGTCAATAACTCACTTAATTCCTTATGACACTAAAAACGGTACACGACTCGATTCAGTTCAACCACGAAAACTCAACAAAGTTGGTAACATTTTTAGACACTCAAAATCTCGAGCATCAATTCAAACCACGTGGCTATAAACAACACCTAATCGGGGAACAAAAAGCAATTTTCTCACCTAGAGAAGATACCCTAAATGTATAAAATTAAAAATAAATCCAGACGCATCCCTCTAGTAACCACTTTCAACACCACTCTACATCCCAAACCAGACCTAAAAAAATTTGTTTGAGGAACCCGACCTTATAGCATATAGTAGACAATTGTGGACTCGTCCATTTACCTTATCCCTCTAGCAACAAGAACATTCTATTTTGCTCGCCTACGCGATCTAACATAACCAATTAAAACCTTATTGTGCTAAACAGCGAATCCTATTGGCTCGCAGCGTGATAATTCAGAAACTTCACGTGGAGAAGTTAAATTGCGCCAAAACCAACTTGAGCCGATTTTCACACCTAAATCCTTATATAAGGAAGATTTTCAACTGACCAAGTTAGTCAGTCCAGCAAACACAGAGAAACGCTGATCGAATCCAGGCAACTTACGATTGTAATTTTCCCGCGCGAAAAGAACACAAACTCGACTCGAAGATTACTCTGTGATTACAACGAACTTCAACTTACAGAAACTTTACTTATCTAAAGTGATTATTCAACACTCACTATAAAAGTAAAAAAAAAACTATTATAGAACATAACACATATCTATAGTTAAAGGTAGACTACTTTTGCTAACTTCATTCTAATCAGTACAAAATGATACGAACATAAAAAAAACGTTAATTCCAATTCCTTGTGGACTGTAATACAAACATACCAACACGCCAAAAAATAAGCAAATCTTCGTCCACTAACCAATACAAGACATAAAAAACCTTGAAGCAACATTTTGTAAATAATCTTTAAATTGTACATAAATGCATTTGTCTGTTTGAATTGCATACATGTTTTTGTCTTATTTTATATTGTAAAATATTTATTGTTGTGGATGCATGAATAGATCACGCAACCTGATAAAAATCCTTCTGATAAATTCTAACACTCAAGCAAAATCCTAGTTCATACCGCACATCCCCAACACAATAATCTTAAGGAAATTATAGGTAGTAACAAAATTTCAGATAAGTAATTCGTAATAGACCAAAAATAAAAACAACAGGATTTTCCCATGTAACAACAAAAGGAGCTTATGTTGAAATAACATTAGACATACCAATTCGTTTACTAGCTCAGTCACTAAATCAACTTTCAAAATCTACCACAACTCTAACTGTAGAAGTCATAACCTAATTTGCCTATTAAAATGCACACTATGCCAGAAAGAATATGTGGGAAAATCTTAATGGCCCTTTCACTACAGATTTAATATTCATTGTAACCAGTTCAAGTAGGCTTCCCATGAAAGATTAATATGTGTAGAACATTTCTACATAGAAAAACATGATTTTAAAAGCCATTCCAAATTCACTATAATTGGAAAAATAGAAATAGATAGAAAAGATAACATTAGAAAAAGTCTAGAGGAACATGAAGCCAAATGGATTTTGCACCTAAAAACACTTCGACCAGATTATATATATATATAATATATATAACATATATAGAATTAATATATAACCTCATAAATCAAGCCTTATTCACATTTCTCACCCACATAAGACATGCTTGCGGAGGTGATGAAGTCTCACACTTATACACCCCCCCCCATACTAATATATACACTTACACACATCATACACACTCCCAAAGAACTAAAAGATAATATGTACTTAATACCCATACATCCCCTTCCAAGCAATAAAACTTTAAAAATGACCAAGAAGGGAATTCTGAGACGCATGAATCTCCCCAGCCTCTATCTTAAAAACAACTTAAAAGAGGCCATTTGACCCACACAAGGAATGAGTAAAATTAACGAATACAAATGAAAATTACATAAAGTTCATTGTCTTAAGAAAGTCATTTATCCCTGTAGTTCACTGCTACTAACAAGCAGGATTTTTTCTCCTGGTGATGGCAATTCTGGCCGAAACTAGCCGTGGAACCTAATTTAAATAATAAAACAAAAAATATTAATATACAACCCAGTGTGTCTGAAAATTTTAATTTTTTTAAATTATTTAAAACACACACACACACACACATATATAAACATACATATATAAGTTTATATATATATATATATATATGCATGTTTATATCTATATATATTTATATATATAAACATACATATATATATAAGTTTATTATATATGCATGTTTATACATATACTCACACGCATGCATATACCCAATATATAGCCAATTTTTTTTGTATATATATAATATATACAATGCGTGTGCGTGTGTGTGTGTGTTTATACAAAAATTGGCGTCATAATAATTAATTAACCAGGCACAAACATTAATACTAGTGTGGAGGGACAGGATAAAATAAATAAATAAATCGTGTTTAAGTGTCATGCTAGAGACTCTTTCAACCGTCCGTGGCGCCATTTTTTTTTTAATCCCGGCATGCCTTATTTTCGTCGGTCACGTGACCGTTTCGCAAAGATGGCGGCGAGCTTCAAGGTGGGCGATCTGGTGTGGTAAGTAGAATGCTTTGTCTTGTCGTTTGACGTCAATTTTTCCAACAGTCGCTTTTTATTGAAGATTGCTTATTAAAAAGTTCCCCTTCCAGTTCACTCGGTTTATTACATACTTTATTTGTGTTTTAGGGCGAAAATGAAGGGGTTTTGTGCTTGGCCGGCCAGGGTAAGTCGACGCTTCCGAATCCCGCCAATTGCCGCAAAACAGGCGGGGGAAATGAAGCACGTTTATTATTATTATTTATTATTTAACCGTATGTGGTGACGTTTCCGTCTCTTTTTTTGCCCCCTTTTAAGGCTATCCGTCCCCCACCCTCCCAGAATAAAACTTTAATTTCAAACAAACTTCATTTTCGGCAGAAATTTTGGTTTTATTTCGCTATCCTTGGTATACATAAAAAAAGGTGCTGAATATCTATTGAGAGTTATTTTTTAAACACTCGAAAAACCACAACGTTTGCTAACATCAAACAAAACAGAAAAGTAGTTGTCCTGTTTATGATATAGCGATACAGTTTCGAATCGATCCCTAACTCGTGTTTAAGTAGTACTTTCCCCTTTATATTTTCTTGCAATCTTATGGGTTTCTTATGGATTAGCGTTTCCTTCCTTTCCCACTTTGAGTGCTTTGACTCCTTCATTTATTCTCCTTTCCCTGTTAGGTACCTACAAAAAAAAGCCAACATAAGGTTTTTAAAAAAATGTATTTGAAAAATGAAAACACTTGAAGCTTTAAGTTTAATAAGTAAAAGTAAATAGTTTAAATTTCATGTTTCTTAAACTTTTCTACTCTTCAAAACGAATTTACATTGATTGGAAATAACATTTTTTTTATTATCAGTTAAAAAAAAAAAAAAGTCTATAAAAATAAAGACATTCATATTCTTTCAACACAACGTAATTTTCTTAATTAAAAAAAATATTTCAAAAATAAAATGTACTTTTTTAAAAACTTTATTTGCTGAATATTAACAAGGTTTAATTAATCTGATTTGAAACAAGTATTACTTTTACAAGTTTTAGTTCAATATCACAGAAAAGCATTTTTTTTCTTTTAACATTGTGGTGTATTTTTGAACTGTTGACAATTTGTTAGACTTTAAGAATTTTTTTCTAAGCAGGACAACTGTAAGAATTACTTGACAAATATGTGAACACCTTCAATATATAATCTTTTATTAACTACCTAGTAATCTTAAAAAGAAATATTCTCAGCAAGCAATGTATTGTAATATATTGAATTTTAGATACTTTGGCTTTGTAGGTACCTCTAAAAATGAGCATACCCTGAAAAGGCCCAAAACTTGGTAAAAAATAAAGTTTATCGTCAAAATGTGTGCTCTTTTTAAGAGGAAAGACCAAAGTACTTTCTAATTATTTTATTAAATTTTTTTAATCCTTTCTTGCACGTTTGAAATTTTGGTTAAAATTTACTTAATTTTATGAAATTTCGAGAAATTAAAATTCCAGCTTCTTTATATTTATATTAGTTTAAAGCAGGATTTCTTAGAGAATTTAAATCCTCAATTTGTTTTTGTCAAACAAAAATACCAGTTACCAAAAATCTGCTCTGAATTGTAAAATAAATGCAATAAAAAGATGACATTCTTTAATTAGAAAATCTTTTAATTGCATTTATAAATAAGGTATATTAAGGACACTCTTGTCTTAAGAAAAAATTTTCCAATGAATAATTAATTTTTAGAAGAATTTTCTTTTTTTTTTTTTAAATTTTGATCAGAAAATTAAATTTTAAATCTTTTAAAATCCTGTATTAATTTCAGCCTTTTAAATGGTGATATTAAGTGAAAGCTATATTTACTAATCATAAATGGAAAAGCTTAATGCAAATCATCAAACACCAGTATCATTAAAAGATTAAATTTTTAAGATTTCTGAGTACTTAAAAATTATATATAAAAGGTGCTCACATCATTTTTTTAAAAATTATGTTTTGCAGAGAATCTCCATAGAACATTTGATTTGTCATCAGGTGGTCAACATATCAAAACAGCTACTGCCAGGTTAAAAAATGCATTTATGTAGGTACTGGCATGAGATTGCTGGAAAAATGAGAATAGCATGATAAAAACAACATTAAACTTGATGAAAAAAATTTATTATCTAAATGTTTGTTATTATAAAGAGGAAAGATCAAGGTATTTTTGTTTTTTATCATTCCTAGCACATCCAAAATTGTCGTTTAAAATCTTTTTTCTTTTCTTTTTTTTAGTCCGGAAAAATCGATCATCAGACATTTATTTTCAATTTTGTAAACAAAAGTTAATTTTTCCATTTTAAAATTCTGTCAAAAAACTTATACTTTTAAAAATTTATCTTAACAAAGTTAGAAATTTAAAAGTATATTTAATATATTTTAAAAGAAAACATTACTTAGTTTATGTGCCAAAAAATGTACTTTAAAACAAGAGACAGCAGGTCTTAACAGCGGTGACGTGGCTATGGGAAGATTGATGCTTTCATCACATATTGACAGCTTACTCAAGGAAAAGTTATTGTACGGAAGGACAAAAGTGATATGATTTAGCTTTTTATTGAACCAACTTATTTACCTCATTATTTCTTATGAAAAGTTAAGTGTACAGGTATAAAAAATGAAATTTTAAAAAGTAAAAATGGTGCTACTGGATCGTCACTTTAAGCTATAGTTTAAATTTTTTGTTTTAAGTAAAACAAAACATTAAAAATTTCTCCACATGTTTAGCACAAACAATGCATTGAAAAGGCTGTCTAACAGCGGAAAACAACATTTATACCAATGCAAAGCACGTGACGGACTATTGTTTTCATGATGCTTCCAGTCTTCTGTATATTTGAATTAAGCTATTTTATAGGCACAAAAAAAAAAACATGTTTTATTAGAATTTTATCTATTTGCTGATTGTAACCAGCTTTAATTTATAATCTGTAATGATATATATCTACTTAATAACACCACTAACTAAACTACATTTTCATTAATTTTAGAATATTTAACAACATTAATGTAAAAAAAAATAAAATAATTTAAGAAATACCAAATAATTGTTGTAAAAATTTATTTTTCATCAAAATCGTTTTTTGCTTTCAAACAATATTATCCATATTCATAAAAACAAGTAAAAGCTTTTGAAATTTAATAATATCTTTGTTTTATTGAGTTTTGTATGTTACAATTCAGAACTGATTTTAAGGTAGAAGAGCATCAACTAAAAAAAAAAACATTAACTTTCCTCAAAGCCCTGTGCTTTTAACTTAATCACTAAAAATGTACAGATTTGAATTTCAAGAGTTTTCATAAAAATAGTGGGGTTTGGGGGGAGGGGAGTAAAAATATATAATAAAAAAATTACCATGACTTTTAAAAAAATTTATAATTATCATCATTTATGAATAGTTTCTGAAAATTTCATTAAAATCTGATAATTATTTTTATTTTTGCAAGATTTTCAAAATTAATGTTTGCCATTAACAAAACAGGCACCAAAAATCCGCCATGTTATTTAGTAGTATTTCCGCTGATGAAGAGAAACATGGTTTTTCAATCAAAAGTTAGAATGCTCTAATAAAGACAGAAAAAAATTACTTTGTTCTTTCCTCTTAGTAATAACATAAACATTTTGACGATAAAATTTTGTTTTCGTTAAGTTTAAGGCTGTTATCCTGCTATGCTCATTTTCCAGTGATCTCATGCCAGTACCTACATTTATGCGATATTGTAAACTTGAATATTTGTTTTAAATCAGTTAATATCCCTCAGATAAAGTTTCAGAAAAGTATATTTTATTTTTGAAAGATTGCATTGCAGTGAAATATGACTAAAAAAGGCACTCAGCTATTTTACAAGAAAAAATACCCTTCTAGTCAACTTAAATTAGTTTTTAAAATACAAACTATTTTGCTTATTGGAAATATTAATTTAATCTATTAGCTTATAATTAAAACTAAAATAAAAGCTTCAAGAAAGATTTTTCATTTTTAAAAATATTAAAAACCTTTGTGTGTGTGAAGGTCCCTACTTTATAGTCTAACTTATTGAGGAAATGTTAGAAAATGACTAATAAATTTTAAATTTACAATAGTTACCATTCTTATTTTCTGTTAATGTTGCATTTACAAAAATTGGCACACTTGTACACAAAAATAATTTTAAATTAAAATTAGTCTATGCTTTCCATTTATGATTAGTAAATATACTTTTTACTTAATATTCACCAGAAAGAATTTATTTGTAAGACAATGGTGCCAATAATATATTTTATACAAAAAGTAATTAAAAGCTTTTCTAATTAAATAATATCTTAGTTTTATTGCTTGCTTGCTCTTTTTTTTTTTTTTTTTTTTTTTTTTTTTTGTCTCCCACAATTCAGTGATTTTTCATAAAGTGGGGTTTAACATGTAAAACGCACACACACACACATATATATATAAATTATTAAATGTTAATTAAATGTATTATCAAGTGATGACATTGAATGTACATTCAACATCATCACTTGATAAGACACCAGAAGTGTTGAAACAAAATGGCTATTTTTGTAGTGATTTTATAACATATTTCTGTTATAATTTTCAAATAAATAATTATATTTGCTCTACTCTATTGAGCACTCTTTTAAGAATAGTATTTGTTGGTTATTCAAATTTATTCCATATACACCAATCCTATACTTGGGTGTGTTAGGGACCCCAATTTTCCATTTCAAATTTACATTGATTCCGTTTCCAATTTTAGTAAATTCCGTTTGTTTGTTTTTTTTTCCGTTTTCACTTTTGCAAAATTTAATTTTTACTTTTTATTTAATTAATTTATTTTTAAAACTTTTGAGAAAATTGGATAAATTAAAACTTAAAAAACATAATTCAAAGTTTTGTTTCATATGATGAAATAGCAAATGATTACATTTTTTAGCATGTTAAAAAAATTCAATTCTAAAAATAAGTTCTATTTTTATTTAAAAGAATTCAGATTGATAATTATATGGTAGTCTGCAATATTAAAATCAACAAAAGAATTAACAGCAAATAACTCAAAGTATATTTAAAACTTTGACTACAATTTTACAAAACAATAATTAAATCATAATTCAATCTCTATAACAAAATATAAGCATTAATTCAAAATTTAAATAAAATTTATCACAAATTGAAATACTGCTCAAATTTGAAATTGAATATTTCCCAAATTACGAAATTAGCAATCATTAAATCTTTTTTTCTAAATCTCCTTTGAAATACAACATTGTAAGTTGCTTGGTATTCTCAGGGGTTAGATTTTCACGTTGTTTATTCATTAAATGTTTATATTGAGAAAATGAACGTTCATCATCAACACTGGTAACAGGCATCCATATGAGCTTATTGGCAATCTGTTCCAGAAGAGGAAATCTGCTCTTATTTGCTTTCCAAAATGCTGGGATATTAAAAGGATTTGGTAAGTCATCTTTGCAATTCACATAAATTTGAAATTCTTCTATAAGATCAGTAGAAGGATCTTGCGAGTCTTTAATAGCTGCAAAACTTTCAATATCATGGCTTATACAGGGTAGCTGTCTAGGATCAAATAGACAAGCTGCCTTGTAAAAGTTATATACAGGGTGGGGTTCCAGGGAAAATTTAGAAAAAGATATGCCGAACAAATCTTGAAAATTTGAGAACTCTCTCCCTCTCTGGTTTTTAGTTCAGACAGAAGACCATCACTTTCAAGGCCAAATGTTGATTTTGATATACTAGCATGTAAATATTGTTTCACATCCTCCATCATATTATAAACAACACATGCAAGTGGAGACTTGGTTTCTTCTAAGCTTGTCAAAGCTTTTATTAAACGTGTGCAGTTCTCATTTATAAAATGCAGATTCAAGCGCAAATTAAGGAAAGAGGCATGATGTAGTTGACTACCATCTACTAATTCAAGAATTCTATCTACTGCAAGGCCATGACTCTTTTCTTGCTTAAAGAATCCTTCATAAAATTGTATAATGGATGAATGATATCTGGCTGCATTAAACCAGGAATTCCATCTGGTTACCACTGGTACAGGGGGTAATTTCACTTGTTTGGGCAAATAATTTTCAAGCCATTTCAAATATTTTTTTATTTTATTTTTTTCTCTCGACTCGGCTTTCTAAAAAGAGCTGACTTGATGAAAGTAGTGAGCTGGGTAACATTATCAAATGCTGGCCAATTTGAAAATACTTCACCAACAAGATTTAAAATATGTGCCAAGCACAATACATGGTAGCTGTTGTTAAAGATATTTGACAACACTTCTCTATGAGCTTTTTTTTGCAATAGGCTGCCAAATCTGTTACAAAGGCAATGATATTTTCAAATTCAATATCCACATGAGTTACAGCTCAGATGCATGTTTGACTTAGTTTGATGATTACATTCTGCCAGGGTTACAACATCAATTTGAAATGGCTCACCATGAAGGCTTGCAATGATATTCAAAATGCTGTGGTCACAACAGCAACAGTCAGTTGTTTCATCTGTTATGATACTAATAGATTCATTAGCAAGCTTGGCTTTCAGAGCAGCAAAGTGACAAACAAGTAATTTTGGAAGATGAAGTTCCCCAAGACAATTGACACTTGAAATAGCTCCACCTTCCTTACAATGCTTTAATAAGAATGGTCTCATTTTATCAATTTTGTGAAGGGGAATGTCAGATAAAGTGCACCTTTTTAAAAAATCAAGTATAAAATCATCTCTTACCTCTTTACTTTTGAACAATGTTGTTACTGTCTTCTGTTTCACTTGAGACAACCCTTTTGAAGATTTTTTTTTTTCTCGTATGAATTTGACTTGATATGGTCTTTGATTGTGTCAACCCTAAAAATATCAACACTATGGAGACAAAATTTGCAAAATAGCATATTATCTTCTGCATAAAAGTCATCAGGAAATTGTTCAACTCTGGCTTTAGCACAAATTTTAGATACTGGCGTCATTTTTTTTTTTCTTTTTGGAGGAGCAGGTGCAATTTTTGAACTTAAGGGTGATTTACTAAATTCAGCCATTTTGGCAAATTGTTAAATGTATTAGAAAACAAAATATGAAAAAAATAATCAGGAAGGATTGCAGCGTAACGGTCAGCTTTACTGTAGTTGAATGTTGAAAGAAAACTTTTCTATATTTATAAATTGTATGAGAGAAATGTAGCATTTCGTAAAATAACAAGTTATGAAATTAAATCAAAGAAATAGATTTTTAAAATTTATTGCTTTGATCTTGCCTCTCTTCCTCCTTTCGTTTTTTTAGGTTCAAACTATTGTCTATAATTCCCATTTCCACTTTATCAATGGGACCCAGTCTCGTTGGGTTGGGGGTGGACACTTAACCAACTGACTTTTATCTGCTTTGCAACAAAGTTTGTTTTTTTGGGGGGGAGGGGGGTTAATATTAAAAAATAAGATAAAATTTTCTAGGAAAATCTACTTTTTTGTACGATTGCAGAATTTTAAAATTCTTTTTTAGGTCTTAAGAAGAAAAATAACTACAAATATTTATAAAGAATAAATTCAAAGGAAATAACGTTGCATTGTTTTATTTATTAAAATATTGAAGAAAACCTAAAAGACAGTTTTCAAGTATTATTTTTATATTTGAAAAAAAAAAGAATTTATGATGGAAAATGATCTCATGAAAAAATACGAGATTCCGTTTCAGATTAACAATTCTGCGATTCCGTCCGATTCCATGATCGTGGAAAATTAGTGTGTGTGTGTGTGTGTGTTAGGGTAGGTTGATTTTCAACTTTTTTTTTTGAATTTCAAAAAGAATCACCTGGGGATAGTTGGGTATTGGTATAATAATAGGCCACTCCACGAAATCGCTAAAAAATGGCATAGCATGATAAAAAAATAGGCCAAACTTCACGAAAACAAAATTTTAGCGTCTAAATACTTATGTTATTATTGAGAGGAAAGATCAAAGTATTTTTTAATTATTTTTAAAAATTTTTCTTTTTCGAACATTCTAAATTTTGATTTAAAAAAACCTTGTTTCTCTTTGTATCACCGGAACTAGTAACATAACATAAAATTTTAAGCACGTTTTTTTTTTTTTTTTTGTATGACACACATTAATTTGGAAAATGTTGCAAAAATAATTGTCGGATTTTAATGAAACTTTCAGAAACTATTCACAAATGATGGAACTTATTATAAATATGTTTTTTTTTTTTTTTTATTATTATTATTAAAGTCATGGCAGGATTATTTTTTTTCATATGTATTCCCTCCCACTCCAACTAATTGTACGAAAACTCTATAATTTTAATTTTGAGGAGTTTAGTGATTATATTAGTTAAAAGAACAAGGCTTTGAGGAAACCAAATCATGTTTTTATTTTTTTGGTGGACCACCTCTACCTGAAAATCATCTCCGAAATGTAACGTACAAAACTCATTAAAACAAAAATATTATTTAATTTCAAAAGCTTTTATTTTTTTTTTTTTTCAGAGAAAATAGGCTGTGACTTTTACTATGTTTGATTATTTTTTTTAAGATAGATCTGAATTGACTTTATTTAGTAGGGTCTATATGGGTCCTGAAACAGCAGTGCAGCACTTGTATCGTAATTAATTTTTTTTTAATAGTATTTATAATTTCTCCAGATAGTATCAACAAACTTATAGTGAAAGCTACAGTACTAAAAACACAAAAAAAAAAAATTGGAATGCTGAAAGTTTTTTACTTTAATTATTACAAGGTACTACTTAAGCAAGTCCAATTAAAAAAAAATGTCCATTCTGTCCTTCCGTATGAGAACTTGAATCTCACGTCAGCTGTCAATAATTTATAAACGTTACCTTTCATCACTTGTCAAACGTCGGGAATGTTAAGATCGGCTCCCTTTTATTTTAAACAACATTTTTCTACGAAGAAATAAGTAAAAGTTTCTTTCAAAATATTTTAAATAAACTTTAAATTTTCTAATTTTCTTTGAATAAATTTTGAAAAAAGTATAATTAAATTTTTAAACGATTTTTAAACAAGTAATTTAACTTATTTTTCAAAAATCAAAATTTTTTAAAAAATGGCAGATATCGAGTTTTTGTTCGATATTTCGTAAACAAGATTTTTAACTAAAATTTAAGACATGCTAAGAATGATTAAAAAATTTCAAAAAATACTTTAGTGTTTTTTCTAAATAATGAAATATACATTTAACACGAAAAAATTTTTTCATTAATTTTCAGGCCGTTTTTGTCGAGTTATCTATTTTCATGAAGGTGCCTATATAATAAGAACTGACACCAAAAAGTAGATTTGTAACTTGCAGCAATTTTTGAGCATTTAGTTTAAAAGATCGTCTAATATGAAGCACTAGAAAATCCTTGTTTTTCATACATTTAGATATGAAATTGCTTAAATTTATAATTTAAATCCAGAAAAGTTACTTAATTTATATTATTCAAATGGAATGAATACAATATATCAAAAAGTAGCAATTAAAATGAAATTATAACCTCCGACCCCAAAGGCTCAGATAAGCTGCATTTTACCTCTTTAATTGACATATGTCAGTAATCACATTGCAAGATATTGTTAAACAGTTATTTTTTTTCTGTTATCAATGAAACAAAAGCAAACAAGTATGAATTCTGTTAGAAACAAATTAAGGGATTATTTTAATATAAACTACCATTGTAATTTGAACACTCCTCTAAAATTCTGTTATTAATAGTGGGTCTTTTAAGTTTCTATTTTTCATAATAATTGTAAAGTATAAAGTTAAGAAAAGGATATTTAATTTTTTTAAATCATCATCTCAAATTGCTCTACATAAGAGTCCTTTGAAGCAAAGGAAGGCCTCATTTTATGGCATAAAACTTTTGTAATGATGTGCCTATGCCTTGCTTCAGTTCCATAGACTGATTGGGAAGCTGCAGTTGTTAATTTTACTGCCCTTTCAACACTTTGTGAGTGTTAAGGCAAATCAGGCAACTCTAATTTTGTCCCACTCATTGATGACTCCAGAAGTTCATAATCGGAAAATTCTTCTGTGAATCCAGGCTCACAAACTCCATTTTGGGACAGGTCAATCAATTGAGACCTATGTGTTGCATCAAAATTTATCTTTGATATTTTTTTAACCTCTTTCTGTTTGGCTCCCCACTCCTAAAAAAAATAAAAATCTAACCTTACTTGTCTTAATTTTTATAATGAAATTAGGATAGTACTTTAAAATGACACTATAAATCGATGAAATCATTTTAATCAATATTATGTGAGTTAATGGCTAAAATTCTTTTTATAGCTTCTTCCCTCACTTCCAGTTCATCTGATTTCAGCATTGCATACAACATATTTTCTGGTAGGAGACCAAAAGCATTATGCTGAATATTTTTGAATGCAATCTCCTGAATTTCAGGTGGTAGTTCCTTAATTCTTTGCAGCATATTGAAAATATACAATTACTGGTTACGAAATTTATTGTCCCTTTTAATTTCAAACCAGCTAACTGCATACACTCCAACAATAAACTGGATACGGCTGTGTAGTTTGGGAAACATTTTTAGGGTAAATGTCTCGAGTCCACAAACACATTAGTCTGGTGGCTAAGGTCAACCATCTAGCTTTATTTTAAAGGCCCTATTTTCCATGAAGCATATCGAGGGTTGACTTTCCCTCATGAAATCCCTACTGCATACTCTAAAAGAAGTATCTGATCACTGCTCAGATCAAATCTGTTTAATACTAGAATATTGGTTATCTAGAGGACTTACTATAGGTGCAAATTTGACCTGGGGCAAATTGTGATAGTCATTTTGCACACAATCTCCCAAGTGGACCAATAAATGATGTTGGACTTCTTGTGCTGCCATCAATATGCTTAAAAACTGCTCTGAATGGAAGCTCATTTTGATGTAAGGAGCAACCAATGGTGTGTATTTTTCTTTTTATCTCCTTGCGAATGAAAAATAATGTCTTTAAAAAATTTTTAAAATTAAATATCACAGTGAATATAAAACTATTTCTTTCTTTTTTTCTAATAATTAAGTTTATTAAAATAAAAAAGTAAAATACGTAATTATTTTTGTGTTTTAAATAAGCTCAATAAACTTCAAACAAATGTAAGCAAAAAACACGTGGTATAAAGGTATTTCTGGTGCAGACTGAAAAAATAACCGCCTAAAACAAGCTCGAATTTGTTTATAGTTTATAGAATTTTAAATGAAATATTTTTGTAGTGTTTGCTTTTCAATTTACTTTACTTTAAGTTACTCAAAACTGCATGATTGGGAATAAAATAAAACATTTTATTACAGCTATTTTCTACATATTTTTTTCAAAACCCGGTGTTAATTTGATCTACTTATCTTTTTGATGAACACCGGGAGAAATTCAGAATATTCGATTATGTTACTATTTAAATGCATTTGCACTGAAATTGGTAAACTTTTAGAGGAAAATATTTTGTGAACTTATTATTTATGTTAATTAGCAACTTTCTCTGGGTAGAGTTAGTTATGGTTTCAAGATCGACCTACCCTTGTGTGTGTATATGATTAATGTAAAATTTGTCACTTAGCTGATTGTTGTTACCTTTGGCATCTCAACTACAGAATTTCATAGGCAGTTAGGTATATCCACAGACAACACAATATGTAAGTTTTATATAAATTTAAAAAAATGTAAAGGCTTTCTTGCAGCTTTTATTTTAGTTTTAATTTCAAGCTAATAGATTAAATTTAATTAGGTACCTCCAAAAATTAGTTGACAGGAAAAAAATACCATGATGAAAAAAAAAGTTGATAAAAACAGTTGTATCATCAAAATGTTTATTATTGTTAAGAGGAAAGAAGTATTTTTTGATTTTATTAAATATTTTTATCCTTTCTAACATGTTCAAAATTTTGGTTAAATATCTTGTTTTTCTTGCGTCAGCAAGTGGCCCAAACATTAGTATGGAAAATTTATTGTTCTTTATTTACTAAAATTAATACATTATGTAATTAGAAAAGCTTTTGACTGCTTTTATAAATAAGGTATATGAAGGACATCATTGTCTTAAGAAAAAAAATGCATAATTTTTACAATAATTGTTTTTATATTTTTTATTATAAAAATTTAAATTTAAAATCTTAAAATTCTGTATTAAATCCAACCTTTTTAGATTATATATTAAGTAAAAACCATATTTACTAATCATAAATGGAAAAGCTTAGTATAAAACATCAAAAATCAATATTGAAAAAAAAAAAAAAATTTTGTATGTATATAAATGTGCTGATTTTAGTAGACACAGTTAAACATGCACAACATTATCAGAAAATAACAATAACTACAGTAAATTTAAAGCCAAAAAGTATCTAAAATTCAATAAAACATTAGGTTACAGAAAATATTTTTAAGATTATTGAGTACTTAAAAATCCTATATAAAAGATGCCCACACTATATTCAACATTTTTTTTTTTTTTTTTTTTTTTTTTTTTATACAGCTACAGCCTCCATAGAACAATATTAGATAAACATTCTATCATCAAGCTGTCAACATCTTAAGCAAACGCTTCATGCACCGTTAAAAAAAAATGCATTTCTACTGTGTTGTTTTTTTTTTTTGTTTTTTTTTTGTTTTTTTAGACAATTTTATTTTTCCTATATCTGTTAGCACACCCACCCCTTGTTTAATTAATGGAATTTCCAGAGAGTAAAATCCCATGCTCTCCATATTTATATTAGCTAAAAGCAAGATTCCTTACAGAATTTAAAATCATCAATTTGTTTTTATCAAGCAGAAACATCATTTACCCAAAATCTGCTCTGAATCATAAAATAAGGGGGGGAAAAAAAGGAATAAAAGACATTATTGAATTAAGTTTTTTAATTACTATATGAAAGACTAAAATGTGTGCTAATCAGCTATTTTAGCAAAAAAAAAAATAACCCTTCCTGTCAATTTAAATTAGTTTTGAACTACAGCAAAGTACTTTGCTTATATTAAATTTAATCTGTTAGTTTATCACTTTTTAAAATTTATTTTAAACCTTAGGTATCGCATTTTCTGTGGTGGTATATTTACAATCAGCAAAATACTTTGTATTTTAAACCTATTTAAATTAATTGGAAGTTGTTTTTTTTGCTAAAATAACTGATTAATGCCACTTTTTTTAGTTGTCCTTCATTGTAATGTAATGCTCTTTATTAAAAAATTAAAAAAAAATTAAATATCCTTTTCTTAATCTTTAGTTATTTGGGAAATATTTGCCGGTTTAAAGTATAATTAATCTTATTTGGAAAGTATTGTTTACTTTGAGATAACACTGAAATGCATTTCTAAACCAAAATGTGTTTTTAACCACTAGTAACCATGTTTACATGTTTGACATGTGATAGCAAATTTATTATTGTTCTACAGAGACGTTATCTGTGAAAATATATGAGAAAATGACGTGGTCACTTTTTTCCATTGTGTGTGTGTGTGTGTGTGTGTGTGTGTGTAAGCAAATATATGGATATAGATCCAACAGTATGAGGAAAAATATGAAAAACAAAATCCGAATATGCAAGTTTACTCTTTTAATGTTTCAATGTCGACATCTACCAAATCCCATGCAACAACTGTGATTTAAAATATGTGGGCGAAATGTGTAGGTCTGTAAAATCTCGTGTTTACGAACATAAACGAGATGTTCACCTCAGTAATTTGAACAATGCTTTGTTTGTACACATGACTAAATATGATCATAATTTCGACTTTGATTCTGTGAAGGTTTTGAGATATATTCATAATAAAATTCTTAGACAGATTTATGAGGCAGGCATAATATCTATCTCGCGCACGGTAAATACAAGACCCGGCTTCTTCAATATTTCCCCTTTTCTGGCAAGATTAATGCTGGACAAACGTACTTATAAACTCTAGTTTCAAATAAAATTCTTTCTTTTATAATAAACTCTATTTTCAGGAATACATTTTCACAACATCGCCCACGTGGTCGCATTGCAAAATGGAACGCTGATCTTAAAATTCAGTTATTTTGTTTTGATTCTTGTGTCTATCGTCTTTTTATGTTGACTTGAATATCATTTAATTATGTTTTAATAACTGTGTCCTGAAGAAGGTCTACTAGACCGAAATGTCTGACATCGACATTGAAACATTAAAACAGTAAACTTGCATATTCGGATTTTGCTTTTTCATATTTTTCCTCATATATATATATATATATATATATATATATATATATATATGTATATATATATATTGTTACCCCCGGGGTTTCGTTGGGACTACGATAGCCGGGACACAACGAGAAAATAAATAAATAAATGAGAGACCCCAAGGTTCGATATAAAAATAAAGAAAAGAACGTTGGGAGAGGAATTCTCCAATTCCGGACGTCGGTAAACGCAGAGAGAAAATGAACCCTATGCAGACATAGAACGATAGAAGACAACACGAGAATATATAATACAAAAGTTTTATTTATAAAATATACAGTGTGAGAAAGTAAGAAAAAGAAAACTAAATAATATAGGGTATGGGGAGTTAAGTTACCTAAACAGATACTAATGCGGCGAAATACATATGAATACAGAGATAGCAGATCATAAGATATAGAAAACATGCAGAAACTTATATATGGTTGGAATCAACGTTGATTGACTATTACCAAGGATATTCATAAAAGGATGGGATTGACAATGTTCTAATTATGGGTTTTTGATTGGCAATGTCCAATCCGTGTTGATGGTGAGAAGAACACAGAGAAAAATCACGGGAATGTAGCCGACTTTGGTTGACGATGTTGTTCTAGGTTCTCTCGTCGGTCCTTTGATTTTTGGTGGCATCTAATTCTTCTAACTGCGAATAGCTAAGATTGGTTTTGGTGACGTCTGCTTCCTCCGGGGGTCAGCAACTAAGTGAGATTGTTGCCACCTCAACACGTGCGAAACAAAAACTGCTATCAGTTGAGTCACGTGTTGGCCCACACAAAAAAAAAGATGTGTGTGTGTCCTTTGCGGACCCTGTTTAATGTCACTCACCCCTATCTGCCAAACAGCGTTTGTCTGGCCTGTTAAATGTCATTCACACCTATCTGCCAAACAGCGTTTGTGTGGTCTATGATCAGAGACAGATAGGAGATGGGAGGGGGAGGTATGGTTCCTTTCTGAGAACTGGCCCTGACTTATCTGGGCATAAAAAAAATATATATCCCACAATCTGCATATTCAAGAAATAAGGAGGTTATCAAGATTCATATGTTTCGTCGCAAATATACAATGTACTAAAAACATGCCTATAAAATCTGAGGTGACCGTACAACTATTGGGCTAACGTAACAATATCTGGTGGATAGGGGTCTAACCCCACTTTTCGAATGGAGATACTTGTCAAGAGCTAGCACACCTAATAACTTACGTGATAGGTGTAATCTGTGCATCGCCGAAAAGATCTTTATTATCAGAGATGAAAATCAGGATGAACTGTTAAACCTTTGGAGTGAGATCCTCTCCAAATGTAGGCACATAAAACGGTTCAAAACATGAACACCGTTTTGTAACACGTTGCCGGGTGTGACACTTCCACCTTAGCCCGGTAACATCGGGCATGACTTTCTGTGTATTGAATATTACTTGTATGTATTATTGTGTATCGTTATGTGAGCCGCCATGTATTCCAAATTTTTTCTTCTTTTTTATGCTTCATTCATGTAATGACCATTACTTATATGTATCATTGTGTATGTTTATGTGATGTGCTATGTATTTCTAATTTTTGTAATTTTGGCTTTTCTTTATTCACGTGGTGATACATGTGTGAGTGGTTAGGTAGGTAAACGTTCCCCTAATAACTGATTTGCAAAATCAGATAGCATTATAATAGTTAGACACCTAGGTATACATTCTAACATTAGAGATAAATACACGCTACTCACCCAGCGGTTTTAGAATATTATATATTTTTTAATTGGCCTTTGATTTGGTTTAAATATAGAAATGGATATGTGCGTTCATATGGGTGTATGCGTGTGTGTGTGTGTGTGTGTGTAGACATGTATATAAAAGCATACGCATAAATGTATGTATATATATGTGGGTAAGTATATGAATGTGTGTGTGTGTGTGTACACCTACATGTATGGATACGTAGGTAGAGATATATATGCAGATGTATTTGTGTGTGTGTGTGCATATTTCGATATATATGTAGACATATAACTGTATATGGGTGTAGATGTACGCAGGTATGTATAATCAACCGGAGGTCCGAAGAGTGAAAATGGAATTTTGTCTAAGTTTTCATCAGTCTTTTATCTTGTCAGCGGGATTTCCCCAAAATTCCTTGTGTTGGTCAGACGGTCTCGTTTGGGACGGGGGCGGGATGAAAACGGGTCGCTTGAGAATCATTTAGCCAGTCCGATAAATTTATGGGGTCAGAGATTGTTGGTTTATGACTTGGCCCGGCTAGACAATATGTTTCCGAACACCGTCTCCACTTAACTTCAGGGAATCCTAAAATCCTTCTAACTTTAGCTTATCTAAACTCTTACTTTATCTCATTATAGCGAATTTAGCATTGGTTTTGAAACCGGCTGTTCTAGGCGTGCAGAGGTAGATATATATATATATATACACATATACATAGATATAGATGTGTGTGTACGTATGCGTTGTAGGCGTCTGGGCAGGAGTGTAAGATTTTATCACCTATGGGGTGTGTGTCACCAAGCAAATGTACACTCTTCCGGTATATCTGTGAAAATACGCACCCTTTTCTCACTGAAACCCCCTTTTAAATCTTCCCTCTGTTAGATTTTAATGCCCTCTCCACCTTCGGACCTCCCTGTCTCTCTCGTCTGTTACCCCTCTATATAGATCACAGGTCCCCTCACACTATCACACATACTCTCACCAATTTTTCCCGGAGTCGTTGTTCCGTTTTCTTTTTGAATCTGTAGGTCTGATGAATTGGAACGTTATTACGATTCCAATGGAATAAATTATGACTATGGAATATTAGTGTTTAAGTCTTTTTATTATATCCTTACTCTGTCCTGGACATCGAGTTCTACCTGGATCATATCCTCTTGGAATGATTTTTATACATATATGTATGTGTATATTCACCACTAATATTGTCTATATGTATATATATATATATATTTAAGTACACAGCAATCTTAAAAATGCTGGAAAATATTCTCCGTAAGCAAATTTTACAAATGATGACTTTAAATTTACTTTAATCATTGCTTTTATTTTCTGATAATGTCATGTTTGATCGTCAAAAATACTTTTAAAAATGGGCATGTTTATATACATAAAAAAAAAATCTAAATTTTTTAAAAATCTCGATATTACTGGTATTAAGTTTTAACATTTATCGTTAATAAATATATTTTTCATTTTGCAAATAATATGATCTATATGGCTGGAATTAATAGTTTTTTAAAAATGTTTTAAAACTTATAATTGTAAGTTGAAAAATTTATTTAAAAAATGCAAACAGTACTTTCATTGCATCATTTATTTTATAGTTCAGAGCAGATTTTCGGTAAATAGTATTTCTACTGGACAAAAACAAACTCCAAGAAGTCCTGCTTTTAGCTAATATGCGCGCACACACTCTTAAGCTAAAAATCAAACAGACATACACACATTTTTTTATTAATACATGAGAAATGATAGCAAGAACTGAATCTTACAGTGGTAAAAGAGGAAGATGTAATCCTTACCTTTTAGAAGAATCATGTAGACATAAAAAAATAAAGATCTTTTGAAAAATGTTGAACCAGATTGGATTCAGTTATTGCTGCCACCATTTTATATATATATATATATATATATATATATATATATATATATATATATATATAATCTGTCTATGTGTATGCATGTCCGTCTGTGTCAATGTATATCTGTGTAAACTACATTTGTCTAAATTGTTGCCAAAAATAAAGTTTGAGAATCAAATTTAAATCAAAGAAAATGTAGATGGAAATGATGGTAGAAAATGTGCCTGTGATGAATCTTAGGATAGAATAGAAAATGCCTCTTGAAAAAAAATAACAAGAATGTTATTTTTAAAGTTTACAGGCTAATGATGACCTGTATCTCTAGATTTTGTTGTGAGTGTGGGGGAAAAAATATGGAATATATTAAAACTTATTTGGCTTTTATTGTTTGACTATAAAAGTTCAACCCTGTCTCTTGACTTTTGTATTTCTACCATAAATGGTAAGAAAATCTACAAACATAGGAACAACTCTTAGACATTTGCCCAAATGTCATCAAATTTGTTAACAAGGTACCTCCACTTTTTCAATGAGAAAAGGTGCAAAGTTTTATCGTCAAAATGTTTATTGTTCAGAGGAAAGGCCAAAGTGTGTGTGTATGCATGTATATATATATATATATATATATATATATTAACAGGTTGTATAAAAGGATCAACATAATCATACAAATTAAAAAATTTATTAAAATTATAATGGAAACTTGATACTGTTGAAATGTTTACATAATGTGGAGTAGATAGTGAAGGTTATATATAGATGACTAATGATTTTTTTTATATATGGGCCCCATTAGTTGCACATTATTTAATTATAGTTTAAAATATAAGAACATTAATTGCAGTCTGAAACAGAACCATTAATACAGCTATTAATATCATTACAAGAAATTCCATAATAACATTAATATGCAACAAAAAATCAGTTGTTACCTAAGTTTCTTGTAATTACTTTTTGAAATTGTCTAAAGACTGTTTATCCTCTGTGTGTCTGTTTCTGCATATGTATATATGCACACACATATAAACATACATTATACATATTTAAATATAAATCTTTTAACAGATTATATACTTTTATTTTTATTTAATTTTATTTTATTTTTATTTATTGTCTCAATAAATTTATTTTGTTTTACACATTTTTAATTTTTGATTCTTTTTTTTTTTTTTTTTCATCTCATTAAAACTTGAATTCCCACCAACTTCAATTTTTTTCAATCCCTCTATCCCCACACCCCAAAATCCCACAGTCCACAATGAAGATTAACTTCCTGGCCCCCACCATAAGCATTATTCCCACCACCACCACCATTCCTTCATCTTAACTCACTTTTAGCATACGGTCATTGCACCAAGAACACTTTTTTGTATACTATAGATGCATAAGCATTACTATGTATGGAAGGTTTATTAGTAGATTGTAACACATTGAAATTTTCCAGATCATCGAGCCGATGTCGGAGGTGAAGCGGCCAACAAGCAAGAAGAATCATCACTTTGTGTTTTTCTTTGGTTCAGAAAATTAGTAAGTACACTTTGATGCTTCCATATAATTTTTTTGCAGTTAATTATCCTTATGTCATTTTGACTAGTTTGATTTCTGGTTTTTATCAGGTACACTCTATCTGAGTTACAATTAAAGAATTAGACAATGAAACCCTTCATGAATTAATAAATAAATAAATATAATTATTATAATAAGCAAATAAAATAAATGAAAATAATGACTGAATAATAGGTTAACATATAAATAATAAAAAATAAACAAAAATAATAGAATGAAAAGAAATAAACAAAAATAATACAATAAACAAAGAACACAAAGAAATTAAAATAGAAAAATAACTGAAAATATGAAAATAAAGTAGTCTGCAAAAGTGAAAATAAAGAATAAGTAAAAATAATGGAATGTAAATAAATTAATAAAATGAATACAACAAAAATGAAAATAACAGTGAAACTTAATAAAATAAATTAAAAAGCTGAAAATAAATGAACAAAACAAAAACAATTAAAAAAAAAATTTGAAAATTAATCAGATAAAAACAGAATAAAATGTAAATTGAATAAAATAAATTTAAAATTAATGAAACCGACTAAAAAAAAAAAAATGAAAAATAACAAATTTAATGAAAAATAAAAATTAATAAAATGAAAAAAAAACATCAGGATCAGCAAATTTACTCTATTAAAACATTTCAACCAGTTACTTTCTGGCTAACATAATGTGTGCATTTATTAGGTTTATTTTGTGTTTAATCAGTATTTCACTGAACAACCAAGAGTTTGAAATTAACATTTCAAGCTCTTGTTCAATATATAGTTGTTATAACAGATTGTTTTTACCAAGTAGTCTATGGCCATCATCAGGTTTAGCCAACTCCTATATGCACTATATGTAAAAAAAGAAATAAAATAAAACAAATTAAAAACATTAAAAGAAGAACAGAAAATACAACAAATAAAATTATGCCTAATCACCTTAATTACATTTTATTTTCAGTGCTTGGGTTCAAGAAGACAGTATCTGGAGTTATGCGGATAACAAAGCCAAGTTCACTGTCACAAATCGGATTCCACGTGGTTACAATGTTGCAATTGAGGCAATTGAGGATGTTATAAAGGCAATGCCCTCTCAGGTAGGTTGTGTTTGTACATTGATTTCTATACCAGCTACCCCCTAACTTGGCATTATAGAAAAAAAACAAGTTGACCTCTGGTGGGTGTGATTACATCATAGTTCATAGTGTACCACTAATTATAATTAACACTATAAGTGTGTAATTTCATTTATTTATATATATATATAAAGTTGTGGTCTAGAGTACTGTAGAAGTTCATTTGTGGATCACTTTCTCAGCAGTGCAGTTGTGTGTGCAATTTGTTCCTACTCAACTGTATTGCTGAGAATGTTGTGTGTGTGTGTGTGTGATGTATTTCTCTCTCTCTCTTTCTCTCTCTCTCTCTCTCTCTCTTTCTCTCTCTCTCTTTCTCTCTCTCATAGCTTCCCCACTTTTCCCTCCCTTTTTTCTTTCATAGGCTCCAGTGTTTTACTTTTTTTTTCTCCCATACTGCCTCCCCCACCCTTTCCCCCATTCCATCCCCCCTTTTTTTTCCCCTTACTAATAAAATACCCCCCCTTTTTTTTTTCAGGTACCAGTAAAAACATCTGATCTTCCTTCCATAGATGAGGAGCTTGCCCAGATATTTCCAAATCGTTCATCGTCCTCTGGGCCCCACAAAGACTACACTCGGGAACCCCTGTCTGGGAAGAAGGTGAGGCACCAAGGGAGTGGGGGCATGAATTATGTTCACAAGGTCCAATAACCACTCAAGGTAGAGGTTTACAGAAAGATTAGAAATGGAGCACTCGTTTGAACATTCTTGCCCACAACTGATCCTGGCTAAATATCATTTGCCAGTTAGAGCAAAAACTAGATTCTCTGACCTTTAACAAGCACAGAATAAAGTTTGTGGAGAGGTTTCAGTTTGTCATTGATTTCCTCAGGATGTTGCTCATGGAGGTGATTAGATTATCATTAATCAGGGCCGGTCCACGTATTGGGTGTGGCAAAACTACCAAGCTCCAGCAGTTTCTGCTTTGCTTTATGCCAAAAATATTGCCGGGGGAAAATTAAACCCTAACCTCGGACCTAAATCTTAACTCTAACCCTGAATGTGATTCTAACACTAGTACTTAACCCTGAGCATAATTCTAACACTTAACGCTGACCCTGAATTTATCTCATAATGCTTCACCCTGACTCTAACCCTGCAGTTCAAATATTTTGGCTGCTGTAATCATGCTGTTGGCAGGGAATGTATCCCAATAGAGAACCCACCTGAGCTGCCCCACCCAACATTTTTCATTTCCTCCCTGAAAACCTAGGGATACTCACCCTTGGTTACAATGATTGGAGTTAAGCACTCAGGCAACATGAAAATGGGAAGGAAATAGTAAACCCCACAGCATACACCTATTTACACACAGCACCACAGTCTGAAATATTTGTGGAAAAAGCCAATCAAATTTATTTATATTACTTTCCACCAAATATAGATATGTGTGTGCATGTGTATTATTTATATAAATTTTAGCTGTTATTTTACATCAAGTACTATTTTATTACTACAATCACTCACCATGTATTTTATATATATATATATATATATATATATATATATATATATATATATATATATTCACACACACACACACAATATATATATCATTTAGCTGATCAATCTTGTAACCAGCACCCCAACTCCATAGTTTCATAGACAAACCTTTTAGCAAACATCCAGTCCACTAACCAGGATGAATCAACAAATATCTGCCAATTTGTTGTTTTCATTATTTTTTTTATGTAAAGAAAAAAATAATTGTAATATGTGAGTTCTTGATTTTTGTGTGTGTGTGTAATGCTGGTTCTTTCTTTTCATGGTTTTCTTATCTCCTTATACTCTCACAATATTTTTTGTTCCTCTCTCTCTCTCTCTCTCTCTCTCTCTCTCTCTCTCTCTCTCTCTCTCTCTCTCTCTCTCTCTCTCTCTCTCTCTCTCTCTCTCTCTCTCTCTCTCTCTCTCTCTCTCTCTCTCTCTCTCTCACAAATAGTTTTAAGTCATGCTATATTTATGAGTAAAAGTACTCATTGGCTAGAGCATGTGAAAAATAAGAGTGGACATTGATCTTGACACTGAATGTCAACAGCCTGAAATGCTTTCACCACTAGGTGTTATACTCTGTACATAAATGTGTATATGTAGGCATATATTTATCTACACATGTAGAGAGAGAGAGGTGTGTATGTGTAGAGAGAGGCATATAAATGGGAAAAAAGGCAATAGGCAAACTGTAGTTTTAGCCAACACATTTGAGTAGAAAGTGACCAGGCTTAGACTTTACCTTTGGAACTGAAACAAATTACACTCTTCCCACACAGAAACAAGAACAAACTTAATTTTGATGTTTATAGAAAAGCTACCAACAAAAATTATCTGGTCAGTGTTTACTCAAGCCACTGTTCTAAAATATTAAATCTGGAATTATAGTTTTCTGTTTGAGAGCATTAAGAATCTGCTACCCCACCCCAATATTTTCCTAAAGAGGAAACATTCAAAGAAAACACATTAAAAAATCTGCAATACCCATATTTCATCCACAATGCAAGAAGAAAGGCATACAAAATCTGCAACCACAGGAAAAATAGCAACCTCATCCATAATAAGTTATATAATAACAGATACATAATACTACTGACCAACTCTAAATAATATCAAAATAATCACAAACACTTCCAAAACCATTATGAATATAATCAGATCCCCAAGCACTCATAGTAATATGAAGCAGGAATATATAAAATAAATTGCCAAAACTGTTCCTCACAATACATTGGAGAAATATGCAGAAAAAGAAAAAACTATCTATGAGCACAAAAGAGACCACCATAAATAGCAATTTAACAAATGCACTACTCATTCAACCACAATTTTGATTTTTATAAATGCTACACACATAAAAAAGAAAATGATTCACTCAGAAGGAAAATCCTTGAGAGTCTGCCATTGAATGTTATCCAAATATTAATCTACACCCAGGTTCTTCCCCAATATCACCTTTCCTAACAGAATCACTACTCACCCAAGACAATGTACACAACAAATATATCAAGAAATCAAAAGAAAATGGTCAAATCTGCCGACACAACAATTCAAACAGTATTTCTACATATGAAAACTTTCTCTTCAAAGATAAAGTAACTGAGGTAATTTTTCAGTTGACCATATGAATATACAATAGAATTTCTAAATTCTAGTTGCTAACAATATTTTGTTTCCTTATAGATACTTTGTTTCATATATAAAAAATTGTGTATTTAGGCAGCAAATTCTCTTGTAGGCATGTCTGATTAAATAAATTAGACATTATGTCTGCTTATTTTTAACATAATCCATTCATACTCATGAATAACCTGTGGATTGCAATTAAATGATGAGATTTAAATTCTTAAAACCAATTTAATTATTCACAATAACTCCTCCTTCCACCCACTTATGTATTATGTAAAACCAACATTATATATCAATTCAAATGTCCTTTGGGAGAATGCATCTCCGACAGAAAAGCAAATGTATATATTGGATATACAACAACGACATTAATAAGATATCTTAGACTACACATGTCTGACCATTCGTCCGCTGTGAAACATCTACACCAACATTCCTTTCCACATTCACACTATAAAAAATTACTGATAGATAACACAAATATCCTATACCAAGAAAATAACAAATTCAAACTAAAGATCCTCTGAGCAATCTACATTAAAAAAAATTAAAGCCAACACTGAACAGAATCAGCTACGAATACTGTAGTAATGTTCTGGACTGCCTGTAAAAGGAACAGTTTTTCACACTTTAATGTGCACATGGCCATGACATTACAACATAAAAGAAAAAAATTCCATGGTGGATATTTTTTTCATGTCCATATGAAAGCTAAGCATGACTCAACCGTTGCATTTAAAACCAAAAAGGAAAAATTACAGTAATGGATAGTAACACAGTTTTGTATTACTATCTGCATCCCTGACGATGATCTTGGAAGAAGATAGAAAGTACTTAAGAAATAAAAGCAATTTTCACAGTTATGGCACATTTTCGCATCATTTCGTTGCAATACACATAAGGTTATTCATGAGTATGAACGGGTTATGTTAAAAATAAGCAGATATAAAGTTTGTAAATTATTTAATCAGATATATATATATATATATGAGAGAGAGATATAGAGGTGTGTTTATCTGGCAACCCTGTCTCTTTACTTGCGTATTTCTGGCATTGTTAGCTAGAAAATGTACACACATATGAACGACTCCTAGACATTTGGCCAGGTGTCATCAAATTTGAACTAAATATAAAAAAAATTCCCCAGACCAAGTTTTCCTCTGCGGTGCTGTTTAACGTGGATGATATTTTATTTCTAGTGAAACTGCAGATTTTTTTTATCTGTTCTGAAAGACTTTGAACTGTTTCTGATAAAATATTTGCAATAAACCATTGATACCATTCCTTGCTGATGATCTTTTTAGCACAATTGTGAATCTGTTAAGGATTTGTAAAGGAAGAACACACTATAAAGGTAATTACATTTTACAAACTGAATGAATTTGTAAGAATTTTGTTAAACACTGAATTTGTAAGAATTTTGTTAAACACAAACACGCATAAAGATGCTACAAAGATTGGGTGTGGATTTCTGGCAGATAGGGCTATGCAAAATTTATCCAATATAGGAAATGTGTTAACAAAATCTGTTTGCATGCAGAATTGCAACAATATTCATCACCATCATTGAGAAACTTCTGGCAAAGTGTCCCCTTAGATAACCTCCTATAAGGTTACTTGCCTGACTGAACCATGGATGCATGCAGACCATCTGGATGCTTTGTTCAACTCTCCTTGTCTAGCAACAAATATTAAAAACTAGAAACTTGTTTGCAGATTGCTGGTATTCATGAAATGGTCAGTGAAGAGAGGTTTCCTAGTCAATAAGGAAATTTTCAATGACAATATGAAACGGAAGGCTCAGGTTGCACTGTGCAAGGACTATTTGGTCACAGTTGGAGTGCTTCCAATGCCAGAACAGCATACAACCAATACCTTGAGGCTGAAAAGAAAAAAAACACAGGAAGAAGCAGCTGGACAAAAACAGAAATACATGCTTATGGAAATCAAAGAACTGAAAACCAAAATCACAAGTTTGAAAGTTACACAAGATTTGCTCAAGTCAGCTGACAGCTATGTGGAGAAAGCTGAGCAGACTTGGAACTTCATATTTATTGCAAAGTCCAACATCATGGAAAAATCTGCAAAGGAAAATACATAGATATCAAAATTGGAAGAGGAGCTAAATGCTAAACTAGATGAACTGAAAAAATGTTAACATCATTGGGTATATTTTCCACCAAAGTTCATGAGTAGTTGCAGTAACTAAAATGTTTAGTCTTTTTGTGAAAATTTCTAGTTCTGTTCATTAAAACCACTATACATGACTTCAAAGGAAATGTACAGCAGTCAAGAATTTTTGTGACATTCACAAACCATGTGTAGCAGTAAGAATTAAAGTGTGTCATTCTAAATTTTTAGGTGTAGTAGAACTCCAAACTGTAGAATGCTATACAAAATGTGTAACATAACCAGGTTTGCATTGTTTTAGCTTTCAACTGATCCATGTGATGTGAATTATTGGAAATAGCTGTTGCTTTTCTATGAACATCTCTCAAACTATTAAAAGATAAATAACATTTTTTTTATTTTTGAAATTGATGACCATTCACTGTGTGTGTGTGTGTGCGTGCGCATGCATGCTCATGCATCAGCTTCAGTCCTTGGATCTTAACATAGTACTTGAAAAGTCCTGGAATTATTTTTATACAGATCTGTGAGAAGCCTGCATTGTGTTTGGAATGATCACTAGTGATGGACACATTATGCTTCTATTCATTCCCACGGAGGCCTACATAAAGTGCCTTGAGAAAGTAATGCTGTCCTGGATCAAGAAGGTGGTTGCTGGAAGACCCTATGTCTGGCAACAGGACCCTGCACCTTGCCACACAAGCAGGAGAATCCAGTCATGGCTGTCGGACAATTTCTGCAACCTTCACTCCTTACACCTAATTCTCCAAACTGCAATCCCATTGATTAAGTATGGGCGCAGTTGAATGAGTGACCAACAAAACCAAAAAAAAGATGAACTAAAGGCAAGGATTATGGCATCATTCACCAACTTAAATGAGGAGACTGTCCAGAAGAGTTGCAGGAGATTCCGAAGCCAATAGCAATTTTATTGAATAAATTTACTCTTTAGTATTTAAAGATATTTTTCTGTAATTTTGGTAAATATATGTAAAATGGGGTGTCAGTATTTTATATTTTTGCATAATTTAGATGACAATTTATCCATCGTATAAATCCCTCTCAAACGTTACAAATTCAGATCTTCCAAGCAGTTAAGCATTAAATATCAGTGAGGCTGGTAAATGTCTTTTGAAAGGGGCAAAACTTTTTGGGGAGTGCAGGGCAAAACCTTTGATTTGTTAAATGATTTTCTAAAGGGGTCCAAAATATCATGATATAATGCCTGTTGTGGAAAATTTGACGGGTAGAATGCCTTTTGAAGCAGGGGTGGTATGCAGTGCTTATATGAGCCTTAATGCTTATCTTCTCTCATTTCAGCTCCAAGAAAAATCAAGTGCATCAACAGATAGTGCACTTGTTTACAAGAAACAAAGCAGTAAAAAATTAATGGGGATTTCTGAAGCACAGGTAAGGCAGTAGAAACTGATGACTCAGTAGTGTATGTATGTATGTTTGTGTGTGTGTGTGTGTGTATACATATGTGTATAAACTAAAAAAAAAAGAAATGTACACATAAAGTGATCCAGACCAGCTGTAATCATCATCTGAGCGCTGTGCTTCAAAAGCATTTCAACCCATTAAGCTCATTACCTCTCCACATGGTGGGCCCACAACTGCTGAATGATGTTACATTGTAACTGGTCAATGTTATTAGTTTGATGCAGCTCGATATAAATTTCCGGGTAATTCATGCACTGTCTTCCACCATTTTCTCGCCACAGGTCTTTACCTTATTTGGCTTTTGGATCCCAGCACTTTTGAGGAATTTCTTTAAGGGAACAGCAGGAAATCCTCTACAGCCAACCTCAAATGGCAGCCGTATCCCCTCACATGGATCTCAGCCAACAGTTCCTCATACCGAAGCAGCTTTTTTTTATGAGCCTCTTCAATTCCTTCCTCTTATGCCACTGTCAGCTTGCCAAGCAACAAATGTTTCTTCTTGCTATCAATCAACACTAGATCTGGCCTCAGTCCAGACACAATAACCTACCTTGGAAGTGTAACCTCAACCAACACTGTCCACTTCCTTGAGTCCTCCAACCTGGTCTTCTGCTTTGTGTTTGTCACACCTTGCTTCAGGAAGACAATCCTTCACAGGTCTGACGAAGTTATATTAGAACTTCATGAAGCTGCTGCCACAACCTCCAGGACCAAGTCATGTCTAAAGTTGTACCAGACATTCTGCAGGTGGGATAACAGTATATGGTGCAGGTTTTTGTATACACCACAACTAGCAGGAAGGTGGCTCCTGCATACCCCATTTGGCGGTGATGGCGCAACATATGCTGCCTAAATGAGGAAGTTTAAATGTCCGTCAGTGAGACACTACTGATCTGCACAAGATCAATACTCTTCTAGTGGAGCATTCGACCCTGCTGAGTCTGTTGGACATATTGCACTGATCATCTCTCCTCCTCGAACTTCCAAACCCCTGTTCCTGTAACTTGTGTTTGTCCTGTTCACTGGCCTCTGACCAAAATCACTCCTCAACAAGACCAAGTGCAACACCACCCTCCATTGTAACACCCTGAACCTCTGCCTGCTTTACCATCTCTTCCACTGCTGACATATTTTTCTGACATTTTCCACTTTCTTCCTGACTTCACCTAAAGCACATTTTCCTGGATTACAGCATCTTTAGATTCACACACCATGGACTGCAATCTCACTATTGCCACCTTGTACTCCTCCACTAAAGAAGTAACAGGCAACCCGAAAAAAATGTGTCTATGTAGTTATTCCCAAGCAGATAGCCCGTCAGCCTCCTGGCAAACACCTTTCCCTCAGCATTCACAAGAGAGATTGGACCTAACTGACCCAGTGTGTGTATATACACACATATATATATATATATATAATGATGGACTCCATCTTCAATGTATGAGTGTCAGAGTAAACAGATCGTCATCTATGTGCAAAATATTGCTACAATACGAAAATTTTATTATTAGTGTTGTTTAAAAAAAATTATTATATATTTGAGATTTACTAGTCAACTCATAAAGCGAATATGACCATCACTGACATGTTCAGTACATCAGTTAAGCTCCCCACCACCACAACACTGCATTCATTTGTTGTGTGAACAACAGTGGCTTATAAAGCCAGCCATTGATCTGCATTTCTTGTTAAATATATGACATGTCAAATCATCTCCAGGTGGTGGAACTTGATTTGAACATCATCACTTCCAATGTGTTTTTTTATTTGCCTTGTCAAGCCCAACCTGGACTTGCGCACTCTATTGCAGGTCGGGCATTCAAAGCATGCTAATATGAAATTGTCAGATGCAATAGACTCCTGGTGTTGGTGTGATTTCTGATGACTGACCAAGACCTTCCTTGGACAGACTTATCCAATTGCATTGGGCACATGGCCAGGTTGGCACCTCATAGCAATTCAGGGATCCCTTCTGAAGTCTTCTCTTCAGTTCTGTATATTTTTGTGATGCCTCATGGAAGATTTTGACACCATTGGCAATACCAGCTCTCCAAGAAACTCATTCTTCAGCTATAGTTTCCCAGTTATCTAGACCAATATTGCACTTGTTTAGTGACTCTTTAAGCCAATCTTTGTAACAAATGTTTGGCTTGTGCTGCAGTCTTTTCCCATTTTCACTTCTCTATACTTTAATTGTTTTGGCATTCTGTCATCTGCCATACAAATAATGTGGTCTGTCCATCTCAGTCTGTATTTGTGTATAATTGCTTTCACAGAGAGTGAATTGGCCCTTTGTAGAACAACAGCATCAGGGGTGTGAGACATCCGGTGGATTTCAAGCACAAACTTATGGCATCGTTAATGAACATGTTCCAGTATCTTTCAATGTCTGCAATAGACTACCCATGTCGTCTCACATGAATATAGCAGACATGACATAATACAGGCATTATATATTTTAATTTTTGTCTGCTTTTTTAATGCCCTTCTGACTCCAGGCACGGAGTGCTGCAAATGCATCAGAGACCTTCTTAATACATAACGCTATCTCAACATCAAGAGAGTAGTAATGGTTGAGGGTGCTACCAAGATATACAGATTTGTCTACTACCACAAGTCAACTACCATCAACATAAATTGATGGCTCTATATACTAAATTCCTAAGGCAGGTTGATACATCACCACTGTCTTGTCAAGGCTGATGGACAGTCCAAAAGCCTTTCATGGCTGTAATAGTCGATAAATTAACATATTCTAAATATGTAATTTTTATGGGCTTTTATTCATTATTTCCTTTTATTTCTTCTTTTCTTTTGTAAACAAATAGATTTCATATTTATTTCCTAAAACTTGTCAAATGTTTTTAACATAATTTTGTTCAATTGTTTTCTCTTACAATAATATAAAGTGGTTAATTTTATCAACATCTGAAAGTCTTTTTTAATAGTGTTTCTTTGGATATGGTCACTTAGTAGTGATAGCACTAAACCGAATGATTTTGGTTTTGTAAAAACAATTAAGGTGGTGTCATGGTTTGAAGATGAAACCGAAAAAAGTTGGCTTTTCAGTTAAACTGCACATCTCTAATATATATATATATATATATATATATATATATATATATGATGGACTCTAGTTGTTTTTGATGTATGAGTGTCTTTCAGTTCAGTTATGTTTGTTTTGTATGAAACAACAAATTCTGCATGGGATTTGCAAACAAATCCACATGAAAGGCATACTTGGGCTGATGTATTAGCCTGAGACTTAGTGTTAATTCTTAATTCTCTCAAATGGTTGTGGCGATTCTTTTCAAAGTTAGTTATACCTTGGTAGCCGGTATTTCTCCAGTTTGCTCGGTTTTCAACATCAAGTTTGAATTCCTCTATAGGGATGTTTGCAGAAATAAAATTTTATTTGAGTTTATCCTTGAAGTTTAACCAAAGACTGCCTATGTTGCACTTAGTATGAAAAAGTTGGATATACATGAAGATTTTCGGCATCTGATCACCAGCTCATCTGAACTGTGACTGCATTAGAAAGGATTCAATGACACTGACACCACATTTGATGAAAAGATCAGTTAAAAATTTTGCCCTGGCATGTATAACCACATATTGAGCGAAAACAGTGTTTATGAAAAGCATCTAGTTGATTGATGTACATTCTGTATGGAATCCATAATTCTGACCCATGAAGAAGTATGGTGAGAATGACTGAAATCCCATGAACATCCCATAGGCGATGCTTAAGCTTCCCAAAGGCATTGATTGCCTTTGATATTTGGTTAATTATCTCATCATCCAAAGAGGCGCTTGAATTGACTTTGCTTCCTAAGTACAAGAATGATTTCACATACTTCAGGTTGTTGCTGCCAACAGTAATGGGAATGATTGGAAACGTATGGGCAGGTGGTTTTTGTTTCACACCCTTGACCTGCTTAAGTGCAAGCCTATGTTGCAAGCAGTGGAAAAATGATTGATTGCTTGAGCTTCTTCGATTGTGGTGGCCATGATCACAGCATCATCAGGATAACGCTTGCTTGAGTCAGTGATTTTGATTTAAAATGTTGATAGTTAAAGAGGCTTCCGCTTGTGCAGAATTCAAATTTTACACCCATGTCAAAATCACTGGTGCAGCATGATCAAAAAGAAGAGAGCAAAAAGTACAGGAGCCATGACACAACCTTGTTTTGTGCCATTTGTTACATCAAAGGTTTCTGAAAACTCTCCATTAGATATTTCATGAAATGAGATGATGATATTTAGCATACTTTATAGAGTTCATGGTTCTTCTCACAAACTTTCCTGACAAAGTGAAAAAATCATATCAATGGTTCCACGACCTGAACGAAAACCACACTGAGATTCGGGATAGATGTCATCAATGAGATATAACATGAGCAAGAATTTTGCCAGCAATACTTCAAAGTGCAGTGCTACAGGAATTATCACATACAACCTTTTTGCCTTTGTTCTTGAACAGATGTTCTATGCAAGCATCTTTGTAGTCCTGTGGAACAGAATCAACCTTCCATATAACTTCAAAAAGCTCAAGGTGTTTCTTAACCAGTCTTCCCACCATATTTAAAAATTTGGGCAGGGGTAGCATCTTTTTCAGGGGTTTTATTTGAGGACAATTGCTTGATAGACTCCTGAATTTCCTTTAGGCATGGCTCAAGAGACCACTGGGAAATTTCTGGTCACTGATGAATTGAAGCAATGACGTTGTCATTGATGGCAGTGGTGGAATTAAGAACACTTTCAAAGTGTTCGTTCCATCATGATATAATTTCCTTCTTTTCTGTGCGCTGCTACCTGGATTTCCACAGCCTTAGCAGACCACCAAGATTCTTTCCTTTTTCTGAGAACATTTTGCACTTACATTGCTTATATATGCACTTTTCTGATGGACAATTTTTGTTGTTTAAGAATATTTTGTGTGAATCATGCATCTTCTTGATGAAATGTTGAACATGAGTATCATTTACATTGAACCAGTCCTGATGCTCCCTTATGGAAAGTCCTAGAACTTCAAGGGAGCTGGAATAAATGGCATCTCTGAGAGATTTCCAGGAGGATTCAATGTCTTCTGAGATCACAACTGAATCAAGCCTCGAATAGAGTATATCAGAGAGTTCTTTCTTCTTAACATCAGAACTCAGGGGTGATATGTTGATTCGTTTAGGAACTGTAGTTTTATCGAGAGGTTTCTTGCGTATGAGATGAAAGGATGCTTTGCTGCGTAGTAGAGCATATTTGTGTATGTGTATTTATATATGTATACATATGTATCTTTGTGTAAAAATGTGTGTGTGTGTGTATAAAAAGCAGCTAATCAACACAACATGAAATGATTCTACTCTCTTCTGCAATCTGTATTTGGACCACCTTCAGCCTCTGCGGCTCCACTCAAATCTAAAGATGGATCTGTTAATAAAGGGTTCCGAGGGTATCATGAAGCAGTAGCATCAGTACTCTACAGATCTGTTTCTTAACCCCTCAGTGGTGGACAAAACTGCTATAGAAAGTTTACCAGTGTGACATCGTCACGGATTTAGGTTTTGCCATCTAAGGAGAAAACTAACCTAGCCATTAGTCTGATTAATGCTAGTAATGTGCCTGTTATCGATGACATACCAGTGGAACTACTGCTGTATGGCAATGAAAATGTGAATTCAACTATGCATAACTTTATCTGTGAGTGTTGGGAAAGAACACCAATTCCCACTGACTGGATTAATGGTATCCTTGTTTATGTCTATAAGGGAAAAGGATTTAAGTCAGATTGTGACAATTACCATGGCATAACACTTTTTAAATCTGTTGGAAAGGTCTTGGCCAGGCTTCTTTTTAACAGGCAGCTATCACATATATCCTCATATATTACCTGAACCACAATGTGGCACTCGACTTGGAAGGGGAACAATTGACATGATATTCTCCACCCGACATCTACAAGAAAAATGTCTGAAGCAGGATATGCCTCTGTACTAAATCTTCGTAGATTTAACTGTGATGCTCTCTGGAAAGTTCTTGCCAAGTTTGGTTGATCATGCAATTTCATTAATGTTTTTAAGGGGCTGCACAGCAATATGAAAGCTTGTGTCACAGTTAACGGTGAATTGTCAGATGAAATAGCCATTGACAATGATGTTAAGCAGGGAGACATTCCTGCGCCTACCTTGTTCTCTACTTTGCAGTGGCTCTCATATGCATTTAATGGTTGCAACATTGGAATTGGCCTTCGATTTCGAACAACTGCTAAGAGATTCAATCTCTGAACATTTAACACCAAGTCCAAGACTTTCAATACCATTGTGCATGAGGTACTGTATGCTGCTGATTCTGACTTTGTCATAGATTCTGAGAGGGATACTGATACTGATGAACCGTTTTTCAGCTGCTGTTACTCCGTTTGAACTGACCATAAGCCTGAAGAAATCCAAAGTAATGCTCACTCATCTTGGTATGCCTTAGATTAAACCAAGAATATATGTCAATGGCACTCATTTAGGTGTTGTGGATACATTTGTGTACCTTGGCAGTACATTGTGTCATGATGGATCCCTTGATGCTGAAGTACATACCTGAATCCAAAAGGCCTTGATTACGTTTAGAAAGTTAGAGAAACGTTTATGGTCAGACAAAGGCACCACCAGCAGTATGAAAGTGGCAGTTTACCAAAGCCTTGTACTCTTTGGAAGTTTGGACAATTTACCGTGATCATCTGAAATGGCTTGAGTGCTTTCATCAAAATTGTCTAAAGAGAATCCTTAGCATAAAGTGGCAGTCTGTGATACCAGACACCACTGTTCTTCTCAGTCTGCTGCCAAGCATAGAAAACTTACTGATTAAAAACCAGATGAGATGGGCTGGATATGTAGTATGCATGGATGAAAGTAGGTTTCTGAAGCAGCTATTTTATTGTGAGCTAGCAAATAGTAAGCACCCTCAGCATAAGCCAAAAGAGATTTAAGGACTGTGTGAGGAATATCTTGAAAGAGCTTAGGGTAGAGGTGGATGACTGGGAAAATGTTGCTGGTGATCGCAATGAGTGGCACAGGGCTTTTGTAGAAGGATGAAAGTCAGCAGAGGAAAAGAATTTAGCACATGCAGCATTGAAAAGGAATTTGAGGAAAGGTATTACCAAGAGCTTGGATGACAGCACTGCAAGCTCGAAATGCAAATATATGTGGTCGTATCATACTGTCAAAAGCTGGGTATGTTAATCATCCTGAAATCACGCGAGAAACAATCTCACTCTGTGTTACCTCCATGACCTGGTGATACTACATGTGTGATCTACAGAGAAGTATGTGAAACGACATCTGGATTGAAGAGGTATATGGTGGTGCACAAGGATGAACTACCACAGCAACATCTGCTTAACCCTGTGAAGACTATGGAGCAGATCTGTCATTTATACTATAGGCCTTGCAAATCAGCTGCTGGTGTGAAGAGCCACTTTTGGAGTCATTCAAGGGGTATGAATGAATCTCACCACAAGTGATTTCTCAGGAAGGGGACTTCGTGATGTTATCGGACTGGAGGGGTGGGGTCCCAGTGTGCAGCACCTTTGGAAAGTGTCTGAAACCGACATCATAGGTTAACCCAAGCCTTGTGAGTGAAATTAGGTAGATGAAAAACTTGGGTGCCATTAATAGCTGTGGTAACACAGTCTAAAGTCATCGTGGCTGAGGGCTTGACCATGCTAGCTTTGTTCAAACTGTTGATCACACTAGATAACGTGCTCTCTCTCAGAACCTATAACTACATTCTGCTCAGCATAGCTACAGTATAAAATGAAAGGGGGGTTCAGGGTATCCTAGGCCAGCTATTATTATATATATGTGTGTGTGTGTGTAGGTAGGTATATATATGTATATCTCTCTCTCTCTCTCTATATATATATATATATATATATATATATATATATATATATATATATAAACTGCATCTACAGATTATATGCAAAAGAGTTATTGTCAAATATTTTATGTAAAATTCATAGATATGTGTTATCCAATGAAATAATTTGTAGTATTATGTATAGCGAGTAAGCATGAAAGCAATTAAATCCCAATTTTCAATTTCAGATTGATATTTAGTATTTTTTCAGTAATTATAGCAATTTGCAGTGTCAAGAGATTATTTGCAAGAACTAGAATTTAGTATTTATGGCTCGTAAAAAAGAACTAACTATGAATGAAAAGAACTATATAATCAAAGAAATTAGCAAAGGAAAGTCTTCGCTTCAAATTTCTAAGGATTTGAAAAGGGATCATCGAACAATCAACAAAATGTCAAATGGGAATTCAACCAAGGGAAAAAAAGTCTCAGGCTAAATTCAGGAATTTAAGAAAGCGAGATCTGTGACATATCCGAAGAGAATTAATAAGAAACGCAAATGTGTCGAGTGTGTTCATATTTGAGGCCGCTAGAGCTTCCATGGTGTCAAGGGAAACAAGGTGTAAAGCATTAAGGAAGTTTGCTGATGTAAAATATCAAATAAAGAAACCCATTTTAACAAAAAAACATGAGGAAAGAAGATTGCAGTGGGCAAAAAAATACATGAAAACTGATTTCAGTAAAGTGCTTTTTACAGACGAATCATGGATCACCCTCGATGGGCTCGAGGATGGGTTTGCAAGCAACATGACTCAAGAAAATTTTTTAAACGGCAACAAGGCGTCGGTGGGATCATGATATGGGATGGGGTTATTGTTAATGAGCTCGTGGGTTCCTTTAAACAGAAAGATGGGGTTAAAATGAATTCCAAAAGTTACTGTGATTTTCTAGAGCAATATTTCTTTGAATGGCTTGATAAACAGTCTTTAGCCAAGCATTGATCTATGATCTTTATGCAAAACACACCAAGTCATGCATCAAAGTTTACTAAATCCTGGTTGAAAGAAAAGGGATTTGTTGAAGATTCTCTTATGGACTGGCCTTCAAATAGCTGTGACTTGAATCCAATTGAGAACCTGTGGAGCATCCTCAAGAGAGATATTTATTCTAATGAAAGGCAATTCAACATTAAGTGTGACCTCTGGGAGGCAGTTAAAGTTGCTGCAAACAACTTACCAGCCACTAAAATAACAAATCTAACATCAGATGTTGACAATAGGCTGCTAAGAGTTATTGAAAAGAAAGGAGAATTTGTGCAATAAATTTTAGGAGGTTCTTATTTTTTATTAATATATCTTTTATTTAAAAAAAATTTTTTTTTAATCTTTTTCCTTTAGAGATTGACAAATTTGTTCTAAAAAAATTTTCATATTATTTTTTTACTTTAGTTTTACATTGTATAATAATGTAATAGTATCAAAATAAATAGTTGCACATAAACTACTGTCAGACAAATTAGTCTGTTTAACCGAAAACAATAGTTTTTTCTATTGCTATATATCCGAATTAATAATATTGAGTAGAATCTAAACATCATAATAGGATTTTAACATTAAAGACACAACGCTTTATGCCAATTCATAACTTGCATATAATCTCTAGACGCAGTGTATGTGTATATATATATATATATATATATATATATATATATATATATATATATAGATGTATGTATGTGTGTGTCTATGGATATGTATGTGTGTATATATATATGTATACACACATATATATATATATATATATATACACATATATATATATACATATATATATATATATATATATATAT